>CM017440.1:51619913-51779053 GCA_007726485.1 Eragrostis curvula | reverse complement strand
ATAAGGTTCTGGTTAGACACTTAGGCTGGCGAGTGCCCACTTAAGTACCAATTCCCTGAATTGTTTGATATTGCTAGAGATAGCCACATAACAGTTTTTGAAGTGCTAAAGAATAGTGACATTAATATTGATTTCCGCAGAGATTTGATTGGGGAACTAGAGTCTGAATGGAACAAACTGAAAACGGTGCTGGTAGGTTTTTCTTTGAAAAGAGGGAAAGGGGGACGTTCTGAAATGGAAGGGCAAAAAAGGGTTGTACTCGACCAATGAGGGGTATCAAGTGGGTACAACATGGGGCTTATTAGCATTTCTAAGTCAAGAATGCAAGATGTGGAAGTATGATGTTTCCATACAGGATTAAGGAATATTTATGTGGGTAATGTCTCATGGGAAACGTCAACTAGGGACCCAGTTGCTAAAAAAGCTTGGAAAGGGGATAAGAGATGTAGTTTCTGCATAACAGATGAGTCCATTGTGCATTTATTTTTCGTTGTGCAGTTGCAATATATGGCTGGAATGTGTTGGTCAGTATGGGTATATGTTCAAAGTTCCGGTGGATATCGACGATTGGCTAGATGGAAATGTAGTCATAGACCAAAAACTAGGGCGGTTTGGGGATGTGCTCTTTTATGGTCAATATGGAAGTGGAGAAATGGAATCACCTTTAGGGATAGATGCTTGTTTTCTCTAGAACAGATTATGTTGTCGACAATGAGTTACACTAAATTGTGGGCCATTTTGTTGAAAACAGGAGAAAGGGAAAAGGTGGAAAAGCAATGGGAGCAGCTGCAGAGATACTTGGAGGATCACCGACAAGATATTTTAGCTCTGCCTGTTATAAATGAGTAGTCGAAATGCTGATTTGTGTAATTGGCGAGAGATTGTGTGCAAGGCATTATTGTACTTGGTTAGTAAGGTAAAGCTAGGATCAGTAATACTTGGACACAGGATGGCACATGTAAGGTTAGAGTTCATGATGATCTGGATGTTCAGTTTGGTGGTCAAAGTAAGCAAAGTTGGGTTTCTAGACAATTGGTCAGAAACAAATATTCATATGGTTACTCTTGATGAAATTACTGAATCTTTGGAAAAGAATTTCATAGTATGGGCTGAGTTGTTTCTGTGGATGACTATAGTTTATTGGTTGGTCACAGTATGGGGAATGAGGGTGATAGGGTGTTCAGCAATGGCTCTTGCTGGACAGAGGACATTTTTATGTTTTGCAGGTACAGGATTGTCAAGGAGATGGCGGGTGGTTGGCCGTTTTACAGGCGACAAGCTGGTAACAACCTTCTGCCGGATGTGCAACAGTAAGAAGATGCCGTATTAGCATTGTTTCCTAAAATGTTGCTGGATCCATCGTAACTGCCCCCGCGTCGTCCGCATCGACGACACGGGCGGCGATCCAAATCAGCGGCGCCTCACCCAATCTCTCCTCCCTCACACCCGGCCGCCGCCGGAGCTTGCTGCCCGGCACAACCCGACCAGCGGCGATGACGGCGACGGCGGGGTCTCCTCTCAACGACGACGGGATCGAAGGACGGCGGTGAGATCTAGTCGCCGACGATGACGAGCATGCATGGCTGGACGTCCATGATGGGGACGGCCACGATCCATGTGGGGCGCGGCGGCAGCGCCATCGACATGGCCAGGAGCCAGTGGATGCGGCCATGGTGGAGGGCGTTCAGCTTGCTCACGGCCATGTGCGCATGGCCTTGCGGCGGCGGTGTGGATCAGACTGCCCCAATCAGCATCGGCTCCATGGAGGCGGAGTGAAGGCAGGGACGTCGCGCCTTCGAGATCGGGCCGCCACATGGTAGTATTGTTCTGGACGGCATGGTGCGGTGGTCGCACCATGGTGCGTCCGTGGCTGCTGTGCGATGGCTCGGGTAGCAATTCTCCCACCAAGGATTTCATGCTTTCAAGGTGGATGCAATGCATCAAATCGAGACTGCTCGGGATGGAGATCTCAAGAGGATTAACTTGGTCAGAGGTCGTCACCATGATCTATCATCTGCTCATGTATGAATCAATTTGGCGTTCGACAAGATGGCATTGAGGAAGCAAGTTTGATGGAGTTTTCAGCGACGGTGTTCTGTGGTGGCTAGATCTCGCTTTGTTCGGGAGAGGCCAACATAGCCATGGCCATTGTCGTTTGTCAGTTTCGTCAACTTGGTGTTGTGCATAAAATTCCAGGCAAGGTTTCAGTTCATCGGCAATGAAGTCACTCAAATGTTGGCAATGATGCAGTGAAAGCGTCGCGCACGGGGAGATGCTTAATCTTCGCATGATCCAACAGATATCCTTCTGCATGATGATAAAATGTGCAAAGAAAGTGCCGCGTCTGTGCGCGGGGAGGTTGCTTCACCTCCGCACAACCTTGTCTAGAGTTTGGAGGTATGATCAAATGTTGTTTAAGTAGCTACAAAGATACGGCTGCAACAACAGTGATTGTTCGACGTCATAGGATTTTAGAGGTACCGAGCTAGATGATAGATTTCTATTTGTGTTTAGGTGTTTTAGGCTGTATTGTAACAGCTCACCTTGGTGTTTGACATGTAAAGGCTAAATGTACCTCGGCTGTGCAGAGGCCGGAACATTATTTCACCTTGAAATAAAAAGTTTCCTTTATCTAAAAAAAGAAGAGGCGGGAAGACAAGCATGAGGAAGGACATGCATGGGGAGCAGGATGCCTAGGATATAGAATTTGGCAGATTGCATGGAACTCTGTTTTCAATATGCGTTATTTTGTTTCTGCTCTTTCTTTTCGTTGAACACTTTGTATCTGTGTTGGCCTCTTCAGAGGTCGGGGTGAAATAAAAGCTCCCTTTTCTCTAAAAAAAAAAAGACATGGGGCTGCTTGGATTTTGGCCTCCAGTAGCCACGCCACAGCTTGGCCCGCCACATGCATGTGGCCAGTGCTTGGTTCCCCGCCTTCTGCTGCGTACGGCGCATGCAAATGCTGTTGTTTTTCTCGCCACCGAGTGTGGCGGCAGGAAACAACGCCACACTTTGTGGCGGCCACACCTGTGGCGTGGTAAAGTATGGCCTCCAACCAAGCAGGCCCAACGTCCTTGTGCTACGGGGCCGTTGGATCCCTCGCTGGACGAGTTGGAGTTGCAATGGAACGGCGGCCTCGGAGCCGTCCCGACGTCCGCCGCCGCGGTGGCTGGCCTAGAGAAGCGGACATTTCACGCCAGAGGAGGAGATGATGACCATGGGGGGGGGGGGGGGGGGGGGCTCGGAGGGTGCGCACGCGTTCCATACCCCGTGCATCACCGGCTAATTAGATTTTAAAATGCACCTTTGGATGAGTAATGACAATTACCTCTTTTGTGTTTCAACAGATCGATCTGTAGCTAGTAGTTTGTGATCTCTTCCATAAAGAACTCTCTCATTTTTTGTTTTTGTTTTGTAAACTCGAGCTATTAAATCTGGATCGATGTATGTCTCTGTTCTCATATTCCCATTCTTTCAGCAGTATTGGTTGGCAATGTTTGTCATCGATCGATGTGGTAAAATTTCTAGCCAATGAGAGTGAACATGTTACTCCTTTTTTGTTCAAATATTAGGATAACTAGCAAGTCTTGGCGCTCCGCTGCGCCTGATAGATATTTGTGACCATTTATTTATGACCCAACGCAGAAAGGTTTGTACGTCGCATACCCTGGTTGATAAACGTAGATAAATAAAAGTTGAAGGGGTTTCCAACAAAAAGGACATACGTATTTAATTATGCGTCAGGTTGAGAAACGCATAGAACCACAGAGGCCAGGGGAGATTTTTAGAAAGATTACCAAAGGCCTCGTTCTCAGCTTATAAACAGGTTTTCTAGAATGTAATACATAGAAGACAGAGGACTGTTTTGCAAAAATACCAAAGGTCTCAGACCACCGAGGAAACGAATCTTTTGCTGGGGGACGTGGACACACCAGAGCATCTCCAAGAGAACCCTATAAAATTAGCCCCATAAATTTGTTTTTAGGAGCAATTAAAAAATTATGAGGGGCAATTTGTCCTTCCTCCTCCAACAGTCCCTTCTTAAAAGTGGATCAAAACAAATTTGATTGGGCCACATCAGCATTTAGGGCCACAAAAACATTAATTGTAGTGGAAAAAGAAGGAATAGGGGCCCAATTCTTCCCCTGTTAGTAGCTACAAATGAGGGGAGTTTAAGGGCTATGGGAAAGTTGAGGGTTGTTTTGGGGCCTTGTTGGAGATAGTTTTTTTGCCTAAAATCCCAATAACTAAATTTAAGGGAGGTTTATGGGGCTCTCTTGGAGATGCTCTGATGTCCTCATTCTTTTTCCTCTTCATTCCACCGCACTGAAACAGGTCGTCTTCCACCTCCGTGTTTACCCACTCTCTCACAGTCTCTTCTCTGATGGCGGCGTCACAAGAGCTCCATCTGCTGCTCTAGCCACAAGCGTTGCCCCTCCTGCCCGATGGACGCCTCCTAGCTGCTAGCTCGTTCCCTTCCCTTCTCTGGCTTAGCATGCCACATCCCTATGACACCAATTTCCCCCTTTTCGACCCGCCATGGAGCAGGGCGCCGGCGGAGGAGACGGAGTAGGGGGCTCATGTAGCGCGGGCGAGACGGCGACATGAGGTCAGAGGTCATTTTCTTTCAAATCGATTTCTTCCTCCCTTCCCAACCCTCCCATCACGCACGAACCAGGGGACTTCAAAATGGTGGCCGGGCACGGGCTCTGTCTCCGGCAGAGGAGCAGAAGTAGCACATGGTGAAGGCCCACAACAGTCACCGACGTACGGCACCGATGTGGCGGCCGGGGAGGGTGGCCACGCCGGCATCGAGGCGACGCGGCCGTACAGCAGCCGAGCACGTCGGTGAAAACGCTGAGAGAAGCAGAAATCTCACCGCCATTAACACTTTACTACTAGAGGGTTGGCCCACTTATTTGCCCTACTACTATTAACAATCTAACTACAGTTACGTCATATATTGGGTGGCTCATTATTTTATTCTTATCATATCATCACTATTGTATATCACTCTTTTTTAATTGGTAAATGTCGTATTTATACATGGGCATTAATGTCCTAGCGTATCTACTAGACGTCATTGAGAGCGCGTTAACACTAAGAATGAAATAAAAGCCACTATAACAAAAACGGGCTGTAGGGACGGAAGCCAAAATGTCCTAGCGACGGGTGAAAAGACCGTGTGACCGAGAGGGGGGGGGGGGGGGTGAATCGGTGCACACTATAGATTTTTCTCCTAACACAAAAACCCACTCAATTCCTAATAAGTAGTTCTAGTGTAAGTAAAGAGACACACTAAGGAGAGTCCTTAATCTAGTGAACTAGTATGAGCAAAGAACTAACAACAAGAGAGCAAGCTAGTTCACTAGATAAGAGCAAACCTAAGTTACACTACAAACTAGACAAGCACAAGGTACTAGAGGATCTACTAGATCAAGCACACTAAGTAGAGTCCTTAGATCAACTAGCAACCAAGATATACAAGAGCAACACAAGCAAGCATGTATGATAGAGACAACTAGAGAGCAAAGTGAATAGGCCAAGGAAAACAACTAGAGCAACAAGTAATCAAGGCAATCTCAAGTACTACTAGCAAGTATAGTAAAGACGGTAAGTAAGTGCAAGTAGTAAAGAGAAAGGGATAGAAAGGCTCATGATGTTTTCCGTGGTATCGGGAGGATGGCGCCCCCCCTAGTCCACGTTGGGTCACTTCCGCCGGAGTCTTGACCCGTCCCTCCGCTCGATGGCGATCCCCTCTAGAGCATTCTTCACCCTCCAAGTGAAGACGTGGGCACGTCCCGCCGGCAACTCCGGATACTCCTCCGAGGGTAAGGATCCGCACGTGATGCGGTCCAAAGGGCGCTCTCTCCTTGTTGCTTCTTTCACACGGGAAGCACGAAGACCGTGTACAAACTTGTAGAGACTTCCACACACTTTGGCAAGCTCTCTACCAACGCCTAACCGGTCTAGGCCTTGCCATAGACCAAGAGTAACAGCCCTAGTTGATCCTCTCAAGTACTCACTAGCCTAGAGATCAAGGATGCACATGGTGTCACTCTTCTCAAGCACTTGGATCACTCAAATCTCTCAAAGTGCTTCTTCTCCCTTTACTTGGCTTCTTGACAGCACCTCCCCTCCTTTGGACTGTCCAAGAGCACCTCAAAGAGGCAAGCAACCAGCTATTTATAGTCTCCACCCACGAAACTAGCCGTTGCAACAAAACTGCCCAGATTTCTCTGGTCACCGTATCATACGGTGACTATCCAACGGTCGACTGGGACTTCACTTTCCTTCGAGAGGCATTGTTCTCTTAGTCACTGTATCATACGGTGACTACTTCTTTCCAGCTTCAGCAACTCTCCTAAATTGCACTTCTCCTGGAAACCATACGGTGACCCACCGTATCATACGGTGTCCATCATACGGTGACTCTACCAGTGACTCTTCTTTCACTGGATTTTCTGCTCCACAGTCACCGTATCATACGGTGACTCCACTTCATCTTTTCTTCGACTTCTTCCAGTTTTGCAGCTCCCCTGGAAATCATACGGTGACACACCGTATCCTACGGTGACTGTCCACCTGCTTCACCCTTTGAGCTCTTCAGAAATGAAACTTCATCTTTCTGTAGTCACCGTATCATACGGTGACTACCACCGTATCATACGGTGGCTTTGCTCCTTCTTCTTCTCGAACTTGTCCAAAATGCAGTTCCCCTGGAAACCATACAGTGGCCCACTGTATCATACGGTGACTCCTACCAGTGACTCTCCTTTCACTGGATTCTCTCCCTGCAGTCACCGTATCATACGGTGACTGCCACCGTATCATACGGTGGCTTCCCGTCAGCTGGAACTTAATCTTCTCCATTGATCCTCGCTTCCAACTTCTTCTTCCTTGGTTCCTGCACTCTTCCTCTGCAACCCAAGTTCCTGAGAGACACACCATGCATCCGGATCTCTAAACTAGTGTTTACCGAAGAGTACCATCTCGAACCCTCTTGATAGTCCGGTTTTTCCTATGGACTCAAGCCTAACATCTAACCAAGCCAACACTTGCTTGGATCTAACATGTCCTTAGTCTTGATCCATCTCCTCGACCGCGACCTTCGTCAAGTCCGTCCTTGAGTTGGTGAGACAACCAATCATCCTTGACTTGGGGTTTTTGGGTTGGTTGTTGCAATACTTCCTCCAATGTGACCTATAAGATAATATACTCAAAAGCACACGTTAGTCACATTTATGGTTCTCATCCAATCACCAAATCATTCATACCTTGGGGTTTCCAAACTCCAATGGTCATGAAGCTTACAACGGGCTCGAACGAAAACCGCCTCTACAGGCCCGTCGGAGTCCAACAGTGCACGGCCCGTCGCTACAGAGGAGCAGTAAAGGCGGGTCACAACACGGACCGTCGCTACAAAGAGGCTGTAGGGGCGGTTCACATTACCAACTGCCCCTACAGAGAAAGCACTCTGTAGCGGCGGTTAACATTTTGGGCTGCCTCTACTGCTGATTTGATGACGTCATGAAGTTTATTTTTAACGGCGGCCAACTTTGTAGTCCGCCGCTACAAGGAGCTGCCGCTTCCTCTTTTTCTTCTCTGCCACGTCACCGATCCGTAAGTCATTCTCTCTACCAATCAGGGATGAGCACACAGATTGTGCTTTCTCCTCTCACCACCGCTCGTGTGTTCCTTTTTCCTCGCCTCTCCTCTCTCTCTCTCCCCACTTCCTCTCTGTCTCTCTCTATCAACCGGTCATGGAATAGGCAAGGCAAGGCATTAGAGGAGTGGATGGCATGCTCACGGCGAGCGGGCGGGCAGGCGGCGGCTCGGGTGGGCCACGAGCAAGGCGCCGTCGTTGTCGCATCCCGCGCACCCACTGGCGGCGGCGGCGGCATCCGGGCCGCGAAGCTATGGCGACTAGATGAGGTGACGACCGGCACATCCTCTCCCACCTCGACGGCCGCGCGCGGGCGGTGGCGACGATGGCGACGGCCACGCACGGCAGCAACGATCCGGGGCGCAGCTCTGGCCCCCTCCTCTCCCTCGCGGCCTCCTCGACGACGAGGTCGACAAGCCCCTCCTCGACGACAGCTCCCTCGCGTCGGCTGGCCGGGGCATGGAGATCCGCCTCGACGACGACGGGCAATTGCTTCTCCTGCTGCTTTGACGTCGCGCATGTTATATTCCCGGCTTGTCCTGTTTGCGTGCTCTGTTTTCACATTTCACAGCAAGTTAGCAATGGTTCTAGTATGTATGTTGCAAGCCCCATGCTGAAGTAATCATTTGATGATCTCGTGAATGTTGAATGTAGTAGCACTTGCTTCAGGATTAGAAATGCTCTCGTTGGGACTTTGCTATTCCAAGCTATGTTTGGTCTGCTGTAAGAAAGCAATCAGCACTTGCTTCAGGATTAGAAATACTCACCGATGCTTCATTCTCGATTAGCTAGAGTAGCAAGTTCAGAGCTACAGTGTGATGGAGCTTTTTTTTTTTTCCCAATTCAGCACTAGCGGCGGTTGGAGTTTCAAACCGCCTCTACTGATGCACTCTGTAGGGGCGGTGGTCATTGTGGACCGCCACTACAGTGTGATTTGTAAGGACGGTTTTTGAGAACCGCCGCTACAGACTATTGTCTATAGCGACAGTTGCACAGCGGCGGATTGATTAGACCGCCCCTACAGATGGTTTTGGGCCGTCTCTACAGCCCTTTTTTTGTTATAGTGAGCGTGGCAGTGTTGAATTGGAGGACGAGCTCAAACCGGTACACCTAATGGCACCGTGGCGCAGGCATGGAGGAAAATGAGAAGAAGGCATTAATGAAGAATAAGGATCAACGGCTACGCTACATAGTACTTGTGGAAGATATGCATGTTTTATTTGGAAAATTTAAATTACCCACCATGCCGTTATGAGTCCAAAAAAATTTAACTAAAATCGAATTATAAAAAGATCTAAAAATATCCCTAACTCTTATTTCTAATTCACCCACACTATATCATTATGAGTCCAAATAGCTAAATTTTGAAATAATAAAAATATCCAAATTACACTTAGTCCTTATTTTTAAATATAATGTTATAAAAATATACCGCTATATGTCAAGCTAGCATGGCATATTCTCTTATTTTTAGCATGACACGTTTTCTTCAAAAGATTTATTTATAGCACGACACGTTCTTTTTCCTACCATGACATATGTAGTTGTTTAGCATGGCACGTTTGAGCCGACCTCACTTCTAAAACAAAATCAAATAAACATAAATGATGGCACACCTCACACTCAAATTGTGCGATGGTGTGAAAGTCTCCAATCTATTTCTACTATTTTTCCCAATGATATAGAATATTTTAAATAGTACAGTAAGTCACGCGGGCAGCCATACTAGTTATAGTAATATTAAGTTGATTATATGTTAATAGTTGTTTATTAAACTTGTGATGCAGATGCAGTAACCTCGTTTGTGTTCCTTTCTTACTCTGGCCAAATGTATCATTTCTGTGTGAGCGCCCTTCAGTTAATTCATAATATATCACAAATTCTTTAACAAAATATACTACAAGGCCCTAAAATTCACTGCATTGGCGCGGCTGGTGTCGAGGTAACCTGCGCCTTGGTGGAGAATATGAGCAATGCCAAAGCTACTGTGACGGAACTTTCGGTCTAAAAACAAATGTGGCGGAAGCTGATATGCATGGGAACAAGAATTCTCAGTCAAGTATGTTGTTCAAGTTTGCAGCCACACCAGAGAATTAATCCGCAAAGTATGAGTGTGCAAATATTAAAATATATTTCCTATTCTTAAAAAAATATGAGCGTGTATGTGACATATCCTTGGAAAGATATTGAAGTCTATTTTCATATGCAACAAACCATGCAACATTTAGACTTCTGAACAAGGAGTTATGGTCAGTTTAGTGGATGCTACCATGCAGCCAAGTTCCTGCACGAAAATTGAATGGACTTTTTGATACTCCATGCAAACAGCAAATCAAGAGTCAAGAAGACCTTTCATATGGTGAATTAGCACTCAGATTAATGTCATAACTTTTCACTATCTATTCATAATATAAATACTCTTGTAATCCTCCATTGTAAAGAGACTTCGATTATGAAAATATAGACACCTTGTGTGTGTTCTCCTCCCATGTAGAGAATATTTAAAAACCCCTAATGAGGCACGAGTGTCTTACAATGCAACAATTGTTCTTTCGATTCCTGAGGGGAACACTGAATTTCAATTCACCCTGGCCCGTTGGTGCTTTCACGTCTATTGGTTATTGTCGGTGCGTGAACTGCGTGGATTGGTTCTTGTCGGTGCGTGGATTGGTTCTTGTCGGTGCGTGAAAGAGCGGTTGTCTCGGTGGTTCGTCACGGGTGCACAACTGCATTGGAAGATTACTAAAATTTGTGAAGAGGAGATATTATCTCTCTTTTTTTTCTTGTTTGTCTCATCAATATAGTGTTTGTGCTCTTATAATGATCCTCTCAACTTTTGTCGATGTTGTATTTTGTTGTGAGTTTTTTGAAGGCAAATGCGACTATAGCTTGCTCAGAAGTCAAGGTTAAGGTTATTACAATCTTCGCATCACGGAATTAAAAAAAATGAAAATATATTCCTGTTTCGAAAGTCAAGGTTAAAGATATTGAAATATATTCTCTTTTCTACAAAAAGAATACAAATACAAAAATAAGAAAATGGAAAAGGTCACGGGCGCCATTCAGTTGGGCCCAACACAGTCCAGCCCGCGCGCAGCGACGGCCTGTTCCACGCGCTAATCTGTTTCTTGCAGCGCGCTAAACGAGTCGGACTCAAAATCAGTTATCTCTAACTCGGACTGACACGCCTATATATGTTCCTCCTCCAACGCCGGGGCTACTTGCTTACCTGAACAACACATCTGTCCATCCACCCCACCCAACGACACCGCCCGGCGTCTCTCAAGGGCAGCGATGGCCGACGAGATGACGACGGAGCATGCCCAGGCCGCCTCGACCGACAAAAGCACCGCAGCGCACGCTGCCGCCGTCGTTCAGCAACACCCGTCAATGACTCCACTTGTTCCCGAACAGCAGGAGAGCCTGTTCCCAGATCGACACGATTCGACGCCGGTTTTGGACGAAGCGCAGAACCACGGCGTGCCTCCGCCGCCGGACGGGAACGCACGGGATGGTTGTGACGCCCCGCAGATCCGTGGGGTGACGTTTGAGGCCATGAGTGAGGCAGCTGATCCAGCGGGTTTCTTTCCTCCGGTCAACAACGAGAGCGCTGCTGAACACGCCGTGGCCGCCGCAACCGCGGTCAACAGCATGTCGGCGGCGAACGACGGCGCCGTTCAACGGAGTCCGGATCTGTTTCCTTCAGAGCAGGAGGAGTTCTTCCCAGAGCACGAAGCCGTGCGGCCAGGAGACGACCAAGGAGAAGGGCGCCACAACGGCAGCACGGCGAGCCCGTTGGTCGAGTATGTTGCCGAGCTCGGCGCACTGATCCACCGAGTCGCCGAGCTCGACGGGTACGACGACCTGCAGTCCCGTGCGTTCGTGGTTCATGCCTTGGAGTCTGGCCAGCTGCCCGGGTTCCGTCGTCGCCGCCATCATTACAGCAACCAGACCGCCACGGCAGCGGCGCTCGGTTTTGATGAGTTGCCGTCGTACCGGAACGGCGGCTTCGGAGCCGTCCCGGCGTCCGCCGCCGCTGTGGCTGCCCTGGAGAAGCGCACATTCCACGCCGGAGGAGGAGGAGGGTGCGCCATCTGCTTGGACGAGGAGTTCGAGGGCGGCCAGGAGCTCAGCGTGATGCCATGCTCGTGGGCGCACGCGTTCCATACGCAGTGCATCACCGCGTGGTTGGGGCAGAGCAACATGTGCCCTCTTTGCCGACATGCTCTGCCCACAAGCGAGGACTAGTGAAATTAGCTGTGTGTTTCAACAGATCGATCTCTAGCTAGTTTGTGAGGCCAAGGCCGGGATCGCTTTTTCCCATTATCTAAAAAAGCTAGTTTGTGATCTCTTTCACAAAGAAATGTCTCATATTCCCATTCTTTCAAACAGTAAATTGTGTTGGCAATTTTTTTTTTCTTCAATTGATTTGGTAAGAATATTTCTAGCTGATCTTGAGACCCATGCGGCTCCTTTTTTGTTCATATAAGGACAGCTAGAGAGTTCACCCAGACACAACTGCGCCCTGCTAGTATCAGCAATGTAACTACGATTGTGTTACATGTTTTGGGTGGCTCATTGATTAATTCTTAGCTTATCATCAATATTTTAAAATAATTGGTAAGTTTTCGCCAAAAAAAGGATGTCCGATAGGTTTTCACAAAAACTGGTGGAATATAGTTGCAGTGCGCTAATACAGAGCTTGGACGCCGATACTGTTGTTTTGGCTTCGCTCCTGACGTATACATGGGTTATTAATGATTATCTTCTCCGTGAGGTGCTTGTTAATTCAAATACAAGAATAGCATTCAGGCTCTCCATGCATGCTGATCTGATTTTGTAACTTCTTTTCCGTTTGTTGTGCTGCTCCTCCGTGAGCACTGAGCCCATGTGCTATTATGATGCAGCCGCAGCAGCTCGCCTGTTGAGACAAAAAAAGAAAATGCCGCTTGTCCAGAGGAAGCGAGTCGGTTAGCTCGGCTACACACCCAAAATGCTACACTTTAAAAATAGAAAAAGTCCATTTTACTCCCCTAAACAATCCACTTTGTCTATTTTACCTCATAAACAAAATGATGGCTCATTTTACCCCCCCAAACAATTCTATTTGGTGCAATGTACACCATTTTGAAGTTTGTCTTTTTTGTATCTCAGCCTACAAGTGGAACTTGAAGCTCAAATTTTGCATGATGGTAACTCACACAAAAACCTATATTAAGAAATTATTACATATTATTTTGATATTATTTACATAGTTCAATAGAAATTAACATTATATGCATAATATTATATCAGAAAAATAATTAAAAAATATTTTAACATAGATTATTGTTGCAACTAACATCATGCGAAAATTGAGCTTTAAATTCTACTTGTAGAATGAGAAACAAAAGAAACGAACTTCAATAGGGTGTACACTGCACCGAATTAAATTGTTTGAGGGAGTAAAGTGAGCTATCATTTTGTTTAGGGAGTGAAACAGACAAAGTGAATTATTCAAGGGAGTAAAATAGACTTTTTCCCTTTAAAAATTAATATTGTTTTCAAAACCATGAAGCAGATTGCATCCAAACACCTCACTCTTTTTGGAAACCATAACATTTTTTTAAGAAGTAATAGTATTGTTAAAAAAATTTAAAAATACTTTGCATCCAAATTGGCACCTACCGATGTTCCGGCGGTTAAAAGCCCTTGATGGCTAACGCCCCTGGAGCACACGTCGTTGCCAACTGCTACAGTGTATTACATTTCTGTGGCCTGCCCTAGAAATGTCAGTGTGTGTGTGAGCCGTGCCGATGAGCGAAGACACCAAGGTTATGAAGGAAGTTGTCTGAAACTGCCTTGCCACGATGGGAAGTAGTAGGATGGCTGTCTAGGAGGAGCTCAACTCGCTCCAGCCCCCCCCCCCCCCCCCCCCCACCCCCTCCCCTTCCTCTACATTTAGCAGGGCCGAGGGGCACAAGCCACCCCCCCCCCCCCCCCCCCCCCCCCCCCGCCCAACGCGCGCGCACACACAACCTGTTGCGAGCTGGCCGAGGATAACTGTTGTGCCTCCCACCCTCCCGACCACTGGTAGTAGCATAGTCAACAGCTAGAGGAAGTACTCTAGTTTTTCGCAAAAAAAAATTGTCATCTTATCAAAGGTACACTCATGTTATTTTGGAGCATATCATTAATTTTCAGGCACATAAAAAATACTCTTTATCATTGTGATTTGTGAGACTCTAATCGTACTACTATTTCCTGACTGAATTTCACCAGATGAGCACTTCATCTCGTTTTGAGGCTACTAGAGGGTTCGCCCACACAATTGTCCTGCTAGTATCAACAGGCTAACTACAATTATGTTATATATGTTTTGGGTGGCCTATTAATTATTCTTATCTTATCATGAATGTTTTATATCACTAAATATTTTAATTGGTAAGTTTCCAATTTATACATGGGCATTTTAGGCTATTTTATTTTAGTGGCAATGGTGGATAATTTTCAGATATTTACAGATGAATTTTTGGCTAATCTTTTATAATGGCAACAATGTGTAATTTATTATTTCTTGATTGACATGGTAATTTTTAGGCCTTGAGGGACTTTTTTTTTTGGCAAGATATTAATATAAGGACTATATAGAAGAAATGAGATAAGTCATGACAAGAGGATATCTAAATGACATAGACGTCTATTGGACGTCATTGAGAGGAAGTTAACACTAAGAATGAAATAAAAGTGTGGTATTGTTGAATTGGAGGGAGAGCTGAACCCATACATACCTAATGTCGTCATGGTGGCCGAATGGAGGAAAATGAGAAGAGGCTAGAGATTCAATACAACTACCGACATTAACGAATACTAAGGATCCACGGCTATGCTACAATCATAATACTTGTGGAAAATATGTATGGTTTGTTTGGACAACAGAATCTACTTTCACAATTTATTTTTAACCGCCAAGTGACACGAAGGATATTACATTAGCCTAGCAGGACACTTGGGCCAAACAAGATCACATGCATCAGAGCATTTAAGGTAGAGGACGACAGCTCAGTCGATATTCTGAACAAGATATTAAAAGAGAGCGAGCGACGGCACAGGATGAAAAAAAAAAATCCATACGGACTGTACACATACGCGCGGTCGTGCGGACCCGCTCGGCCGCTCTCGATTCCCTCCGCGTGGACGCACCTGCGATCCGACCGACGCCCGCACGTCTCTTGCAGCGCTCGGCACGTCCCTAGCTGCTCGTTGTCGTAATCCGAGTCGTGGCCAATGGTACAGATCCGAGTCGGAAATGTTTGGCGGTACCAAAATCTATAAAGTGAACGTACCACACCATATCCCATCAAATCAATCACAGAGATAACAAACCAACACCTCTGCCACGATCGTGCGTATATATCTCGAAAGATCAAGCGTATAGTGCTGCCCACAATCAGCAATGGACGAGGAATTCATCATGGATGACGAAGCAAGAAGTGAAGTCATGCGGACAATCAGGGGTTACAAAGGTTTACTACGACGATGCATAGCACGGGAGATAAAAGCAGATGCCGCCCAGGAGGAACATGCAAACCATGTCGCTCCGCAATCTACCTGCGGTGACAACCACCTCGTCGGCGGCGACCTTGAGCTCGCCGGCGCCGACAGTGCTGATGGCCCACCCGACGGCCACCGGCCTGGCCCAAGCGTCTGCACGGCGGACGGCGGTGTCTGCTTGCCCCAAGACGTGGAGCCTGCGGCGCGCGATGATGATTCGTTCCAGGATGAAGAGCTCGATGGAGATCAGTACGGATCAGACGACGTTGAAGAGGATCCCGACGATATCGATGCAATTGAAACCAAAGCTATCGAGATGTTGGAGCAAGGTTTATATGAGGAGGCTTACGATTTCATCCGACAAGGTCTCGATCCCCAAGGCCTGGAATACGTCGATGAGATAATGGATTTCGTATTTGGGCTCCCGCGGGACGACGTGGACGATGACATCCTGGAGCGGGTTTGTGAAGCCATAGCCGATGGAAGGCTGCTTGCCTCACGCGTCCAGGCTACCGTAGCAGAGTCGGACGAACCCTGCCGTGGCTTTGTGAACGTCCCTGCATCTGCCGCGACGGTCGCCGGACTCAAGAAACAAAAGCACGACACATCAGGTGATGACAAAGACGAGGGCGCCAGCTGCCTTAAGGACGATGTACTCGGTGACGACATGAGCGTGCACAAGGGATCACGCTTGTGCAACCACTTGTGCCCGCTTTGCTGCCAGTCGCTGCCTACAGAGGAACAGGGGCGTGGCATAAAGCGCAAGGCTAGCTCGCAATGAATAGCTCAAAACTAGTACCACTTGTTTCTTTACAGAATTAGTGCGTGGATTATTATTGATAGTTATTTCTCAAACTTGTGATCATTTCTGTTCCTTTTTCTTTGCGAAACCATTTATATTCCATTTTGATTGAACGCCCTTAATTGAATTCATTTATCACAAATTATTTCACAAAATACATGGTAGGACCCTCAACTTTTGATGTGTTTCCTGTGGGCAGTGTGACATTTTCCCTAAAGCTTCCATCTTTTCCCCATCATTTCTTTCGTATTTTCCTGTCGGTGTTTCACAAAAAAAAAAAGAAAAAAGAAAATCCATACTGACTTATGAATTGAAGTGATAGCGACATTGGCAATTGCCTACAATCTAAGATACAAATATCCTTGCCTGGATGAAGCTGGTAACAAATTGCCCTAACTTCTTAGTTTAAGTAGCTTTTGTGTGTTCATAGTCCAAAGTTGAAGCGGACCTCTATCTCTTCTTACTTTTTTTTTTCTGAGCTGCATCCACCAGATCGAATCCTGCTTGTCTTGGTATTGGTACTTGCCCCAATCCTCGTGGCCATCTAGGCCTCCTTTGGATTGAAGGAATTTCACAGGAACTTTTGAAGGATTTGGGTTCTAGAGGATTTATTCCTATAGCTCCTTTGGTTTGTAGAAAAGGGAATGAGAGATTCCATAGGAATGCATTCCTACATGGCCATTTCATAGGAAAATTAGCAAAGAGCTATGACCTCTTTATAAATTTTCCTATGGTTTTGGATTCCATAGGATTGAAGAGTACATGCCACCCGATTCCTGCGTTTTTCCTATTCATGTGTTTCTAAAATCCTGCGTTCCAAAGGAGGCCTAGTGTACAAGGAACTCCCCAATGCGTACCAGCTTTATTTAACAACTTCCCCATTTTTTCCTCTAATAAAAACTAGCTACAAAATTTTCTATAAATATTTTATTTTCTTTGTTTGCATTCTATTCTATGTCCACCTTCCTTACAATGTTTTTTTTTCACTTCCGTCCAAGTTTTCAAAACAATTTGTTCTGGCCATACAACTTATATGTTCTAGCTTTCTAAAAAGGGAGAAAAGATGGATGTCCACATAGAGCAACCTGCAGCTTTCTAAAATATGTTCTGAAATTGGGGCATGCAGTCAAACTAAGTACTGAATTTTGGTGACACTTAGAATAGAAGATATGATGTTAGGAAATACAATGTCAGCATTTGATCAATAATTGTGTACCTTTTGTTTTACTCAAGAAACACTACAATCCTTAAGGAATGATTCCCACCTCGTGAGACATCAACGCCAATTTGACAGTAGCAAATGCAACCTACCTGCCAAATATCCTTAATTACAAATCAGTTTGACAAATTTATATGGCTTTATGTATGTGAGCATCTCCAAAGTCAGGACCAGGACCTAGATTGTTCTACAGTTAGCATTGATCGCAAAATAAAATTTGATTTGCCTCTCTGCTTTATACTTACACTCAGCATCAAAATTACAAATAAAGTTCAAGGCAACATATGTAAAATAATATGAAACCTAGTTCATGTTGCCATGTATATTTGTTTTTTCACCTTCTCATTACAAGAAGATAACATAACAAACATGCTCACTGCTAAAATATTTATAAGGACATCACAACAATCTATAAGGACATGACCAAAACTTACTAACCGACAAATATAGAAATTAGTGTTTGATAGATTCTTAAACCAAACATCATTAAAGAAAATACATGAACACCTCCAAACCTACAATAAGAATTCTGGAAGCAATGACAAGAATGGATGCAGATCATGCGTGATCAGGTATCATCATTAATTTTGACTAAAAAGGAAGGAGCACGGAAAGTTGAAGGACAAAAAATACTCAGCATAATATCAGAAGGAGGGTATGTGGTTTCTTGCGGTTGGACATAACTTGTTTTATGGCCGAACAATGTTTAGTAACTGAGTTTAGGTTGCATGACCAAAAAGATTACACACAAAGATTTCTATTTCAATATTGCTATGTTTTTATAGGAACTCATGATCCACTCGTATCAACAACAATCGTAAAACTTAGTCATATTATTTTATCTAACATGAAGTGCTAACAGACCATCTTATACCGGGCGTTACATTTTCATCAGATGCAAAGTTGCTCTCTTGTGGTTTTCTTCTTGATATATTCGTATGCAGACAAACATGCAGTGGACCGCTTCTAGACAAAATATAAATGAATAGCAAAACTCAACTTGCAATTGCCTTTAAATAGATCCCAAAAGGCCAAGCAAAAGGCACATGAATAATGTAGCTCCCGAATATATGGATGGCTCAGTCCTCCATCGGCACTTTGTGCATCTCAGAGATATTTGGAAAGAAGGCACTAATGACATTTAATCAAACACGTGGCAGCATTCTCGAATCCACGATTTTAATTTAGTTGTTGAAACATGCAGATGGCTACAGGCTTACACAACCAACTAATAATGTCCATCTTGTTGCCTGCTTGTTGCCTCCGCCTAAAGTCTCTTCGCGGGAGCTCGAATACACCAATCGCTGGACCGTCCACGTTGCTTCGCGCATTTGAGCCTCCTCTGCCGGCTCTGAGCTACGCCTTGCGTAGGCAGGAGCTGCAACCGTGCACCAAGCCACTGCTCACGGAGGCAGAGCGTCAAACGAATAGCAGAGCAGAGCATCTGGTAGATCAGAGTCTCAGAGCACCGTCGGAACACCACGTGCTGTTGCTTGATGCAGCGAGGGTGGAGAAATAGAAGCGGACTCGCCGCGGACCATGGGTCCATGATGCCTGGCCTGCTGCTCGTGCGTGCTCCGGATAGCGCTGCTTCCTCCTCTCGCAACGCGTGCAGCTGTCGCAGTGACGCGTCCGTATGTTGGTCGCGGGAGCAGCGTACAGCTCAAATGAGTTTGCATGCGCCTCGGTTCAGGATTAGCTAGCGTAAACTTTCCAGATCGCGTGGCGTTCGATTAACTGCTGT
Organism: Eragrostis curvula; assembly: GCA_007726485.1. Classification (NCBI taxonomy): domain Eukaryota; kingdom Viridiplantae; phylum Streptophyta; class Magnoliopsida; order Poales; family Poaceae; genus Eragrostis; species Eragrostis curvula. The sequence continues at coordinate 51,760,089 of CM017440.1, read as the reverse complement.
GAGGGCACGGCTATAGAAAGTTCGGCGGCGCCGGCCGAGCAGCCGGCGCGCCGCTGGATCTCGCGGTCCGGAGAAACCGAATTGGAGTCCAAGTTGGCACGAGCACGGCACATGCACGGATACGAGCCCGAGTCTAACCCGTCAGCCACCTGTCTATAAATACATGTACATATCCGCTCAAGTATCCTCCCCCAACAAACAAGAGAGCAGGCAGACCAATCGTCCATAACAAAAGAAGATCAAACTGTACAGCCCTCGGCCGGTCGGTCAGCTCTATGGACGTCGAGTGGTGGTCCCGTCTCGATGAACTCCATTCGCGCATAAAGGAGCTGTCGAAGGCCCGAGACCTGTTGATAGAAGCAGAAACCCAAGGATACGCACATGAGGCTCAGCCAACCACCGGTGATGGTGACCAGCTCGCCGGCGTCGTTGGCCGTGCAGAGCCGTCGTGCAATTACTCGCTCCACCAAACCAACGACGACAACCCGATCGATGACAATGGTGATCGAGCAGGACGCCCAAGATTATTATCCTCTGGACGCTCCCTTCGCCATGCACGAAGAAGACGCGATGCGGCTTGGTGGTCATTGGCAGAACGATCGCCTGCTTGGCCAACAGCTAATAAGCGCTGATGGTGCTCTTGCTGACCTGTTCATGGGTTCCGAGCTCTGGAACGAGAACGACAACGACGACGACGATCAAGCTGCTGTAGCCGCCGGAAGGCTGTGTGTCCCAAACCTCCAGATCAATAACTCTATTGCTTTTGGCCAAGCGTACAACGATTACATCCGGGGATGTTACCCCTCCTCTGCCGCCGACGACGCCGGTGCTAGCCGTCCCGAGGCACCACACAGCAGTGGCTTGTTGCATGATACCAACACAATGGTGTACGATGCCAGTTTCAATCGGGTCGAGGAACATGAGGAGCCTGGAAACGATTTTCACAGGGAAAATCATTGGTACTATCAGGTTTACAACTCCCATGGCCAACAGATGCAATTTGATGACCTTGCTTCTGACTATCACGGTGACACACTACTGGATTTTGAGCTCCACAACGACAATGATGATACAGCGGAGGACCGTTTTCTTCTAGGTGCACTTGGTATTAGGCTGCTTGTCCCGCACATCGAGGATACTCCCACCATGTTCAATGAAGCGTACAGCAACAACGGCTTCGGCGGCGTCCCTGCCTCTGCCGCGGCGATCGCAGGTCTCAAGGAGCAAAAGTACGATGGATCGGGATCTGACGACGGGTGTGTCATCTGCATGAAGGACTACAAGAAAGACGATAGACTCGTTGTAATGCCGTGCACGTACATGCATCGGTACCATGGCAAGTGCCTAGAAAAATGGTTGTCGCAGAGTCACTTGTGCCCGCTCTGTCGCCATGCGCTGCCAACCGAGGAGCAAAACGAGCATAAGATGTCGATATAATATTGTAGAATTGCTCCGGTTAATGAATAGCTACCGGTTTTGCTTATATTTTCCTCTCGCGTTATTAGAGATACACAATTGTTTTACCTTTTGAAATTATTTGTGTTATTTGGTGCAAATGCCATAACTTTGTGGCAGACCTGAACTCTAAAGTACGTTTTCGTGAGTTCTGCTTTGCCTTTTGTCTTTCCTTTCTTGTTTCTTAAGGGAAACCTTGCGCCATCGTTTTCACCCTTTTTTTCCTACCGCCTGTCATGTGTTGTGCTCTCCTAGTTCTGCTTGACCTTTTAGATCGCAATTTGTCTCACATAGACTCAAAGCCTAGCCGGTTCATTGCCGAGATCAAGATAGAGCAGGGGCGGAGGCAAGGGGTGAGGAGTCTGGACCGGTTTGTAGCGTTTTGTTTTTCACAGGATCGAGTCGGTACGTGCTGATGAACAGACACAACAGTACACCATATAAAAAGCACAAATTTTATATCTTTAAGTTATTACAAGTCTCAAATAATTTAAAATACGTGAGTAGCACAGCGGAAGTCTCAACTATACCAATTCTACAACACTCGACGATATATGGCCACACATTGAAGCCCGCGATGACCTGAAGGAACTTCACCAAGCAGCAGTATAAACAAGACTACCTGCACAAAAACATAAAGAGCCAAACCCTGAGTACTAGTTACTCAGCAAGACTTACCCGTCAACGTGGCTAACTACAGCCGACTCCTAGCATGCAAAGGCTACAAAGGGATAGGCTGACTCAATTGCATAACCCGCACTAATTACTTGGTCCTTACTTTCAAATTTTAATTCAAATTAAATACTTAGCCAGAGTAAAACAGTGCACTTATCTCTAAAACAGGTATAAAGTAACAATACATCAGATAAACAGTATAGGAGTAAATGGATATAAATATAACAGTAATGAGATATATCAATATAGCAGTACTAGAGCATCATCATCAATCAAATCACACTACGATGTGACGCAGTGAGCAAGGTTGTTCTTAACCGAGAGCGGCGGCATCGATGTACATCCTGCAGGAGAAAATCTAACCACACGCTACACACGCGCAAAAGTCGTATGCAGCAACCGTTTACGTTGTTCCCCCCTAAAACTGGCTGGGTCTCACACCTCCCGAGAAAAGCCCTCCCGCACGGTCCCCGTCCCAGACGTACGCCCCGATTGGGAGGCATCCCTTCTCTCCCAAGTACCATGATAGAAAGTGCAAGTATCCGCTAGACATCAGGGCGTCACAGGCTACTAGGTTTACTAGGCCCATAAAAACACTAGCATGTGATCAGTACGTTCGAACTTGCTCAACAGGGCCAACAACGAACGGTCCTCAATCGACACAGACAGGGCTACCACCGTGAAGGCCCAACCTTCTCCAACCATCCTATACAACAATCCCCGTCCGGTCTCAACAAATTCTAAATCCATCTAGTACAATCCAGGGTGATTCCTATCATACGAGTGGGACCTACCACTCGACTTCTACCGTTCGCTAATCCCTAAGCCTAGCAAGTTCTATCGTAACCTAGACCACATCTACAAAAATAGGACACGAGGTAGGATATGGAAGGATAATCCTAATGCAGTTCTAAGGTTTCACATCAACTCCTAATAAACCTGATGCACAAACAATTACTAGCCCCAATCAAGTGCGAAAATAAAATCCTAAGTAGGGAGGTATGCAACGGGGCTTGCCTGGCTCAGGGGTGTAGCTAACTGGGTCAGCGGGGTCAGTGTCCTGCTGCGGCTGCTCCTCCTGCACCTCCTGGGCCTGCTCCTCCGGCAGCTGGAAGTCGAGCGGCTCCGGAGTTGTCTCTGTCACTACACGTTATGACAAGAAAATAATGCAAGTTAGATGCAAGTAATATGATGCAATTAAAGATTTAATTACTTGATGGGACAGTCATTTACTCTGTAAGTGCAAATGATTAACTTTGTGAATTAATTTCGTCTGAAGTATTTCCTTCATTGGCTTTCAATTAAGTTAACTATTTAATCAACTTGAGTCGATTAGATAATAAATTGATTTTGAAAATTAATTTATGTCCAGTGGCATTTTTATGGTGAAAGACACCACTAGAAGTAATTTACTGTGAAGTTTGATGATTTATTGCACTATGGATTATTCATAATGATTTATACAGTGCAGAGAACGATTTAATTCATAAAAAAATAATTATACTGGGCATGACAGTGGACAAATGTTTTGTAAGTAGGTTATCAGCAACATAACAAGCCTGCAAGATTTCGGGATTTATGGAAGAACAGATAAATTACTATGGATTAAACAAGTTTTGCATAAATTTAATTACACAGAAAACAGATGAGGTGTATTAAGTGATTTGACATTTTTTTCTGGACAGAAAAGGTAACATGGAAGCTAACAAAATTGAATTCGCATTTTTCTGAGGTGTATTCGATTTACTATGCTTTTTACAAGCTTCTAGCAATCTCTGGTAAATTACAGATATTCGGGAAAGGATTAGAAATGGGCGGGCCAATCAGATCTGGGCCACAAAGGCGACCACAGGGTCTGGGCTGCACCGGATCTGGACCCAGCCACAAAGGATCCAGCCACTCGCGTGCATGAACGCACGCGGGGTCACACGGTCGCGGCGCACGAGATCAGGGCGTTGCCACACCGGATCAGGGCCGGAGTTGGGTCAGCGGCTCGCCAGAGAATGGCGGCGCGCTCGCCGGAGTGGCGATTTCGGCGGAGATTTGGAGCGCGGCTTGCACGGGAAGGAAGCGGGGAAGGTGGGGGTTTCACCTTGATGATCGGGGCTCGCGGGGGTGGCCGGGGGTGGCTCAGAGTCGACGGGCGGCGGAAGGTCGTAGTCCGGCGATGGCGTGAGCTCGGTGTCAGGGTCCTCCAGCTGCACGTCTTGGCGCGAGAGCTTCATCTAGTGCAGGGAATCCTCGTCACGGGTGATGTCGACGTCGAGGAGATCTGGAATGGGGTCGTTGGCGGAGGGCGGTGCAGGGCTCGACGGCGGCGGATGGGGAAAAGCTTCGAAACTGGCGGGTGGAGCTGCGAAACGGCGACGACGTGAGCGGAACTGGAGTGCGGGGAAAGGGCGCATCCGCGCTCGCAACAACGAGTTGAGAAGCTCACCGGGAGGCGGGGAATTTGACGGCGGGGTGGCGGGTCGCGGTGACTGGACTTGGTGACGACGACTGCAATTCTTGTGTTCATGGACGGGAGAAGAGTTGGTGGCCATGGTGGAAGGGTAGGACGTCGAGGCGGCGCTTAACGCACAGCAGCTCAGTCGGGGACGGCTTGTCGGCGGTGGAGAACGAGTCGGGCTCGAGCTCGGCAGTAATGGTGCAGGGTGGCGGCTCGGTTTTGGCGAGGAGGGCGATGGGAGAGCGAGCTGGGAGGCTGGAGAGGGGAGCAGGACTGCGTTTTGGAGCTGCGGCGCGGCGAGGGGAGGGGAAAAACAGGTCGCGGCGTCTCCTGCGCGGTGGGGGAGCTCGCCGGGCATGGCAGCCACGCGGCCGCGACGCTCCGACGGCGTCAGTGAGAGAGAGCGCGCGGTGAGAGGATGACAGGTGGGCCCGGGAGCATCATTTGATTTTTCCAGAATTATTCAAAAGAGAGATTTTCCCAATTTTGTGCACACAAATCGGAGTAGCAAACGAGCTCCAAAAATCACAAATGTGATCTCTTTGGAAATCTCTTTAACTGAACTTCAATCTGGCCAACATGCACATCTGGTTTCGAAAAGGATTTCAAATGGCAGCTGGTCAAAGTAGGGTACTTTTTAAGCATTGCAGATTTATTTGAGCCACTAGATGAATTTCTAAAAATCAGAAAAAATTCTCCAAAATCCTTATTTCAGAAGGGCTATCCACTGGTATTTTTGGTTGCTCAAGTTGACAATTATTTGAAGAATTGATTTCGATTTCAAATTTGATTTGCTTTTGAGTTCTGTTTGCCTTTAGAATGCTTGTGCTACTGAGCTTCAGCGACATGGGGTGTCACACGGTTTTGCTTATATTTTCCTCTTGCATTATTAGAGATGCACAATTGTTTTATCTTCTGAAATTATTTGTGTTGTTCGGTGCACATGCCATAAATTTGGGGGCAGACCTGAACTCTGAAGCACGTTCTCGTGAGTTCTGCTTTGCCTTTTGTCTTTTTTTTCCTTGTTTCTTAAAGGAAATTTTGTGCCATTGCCAATGAAAATTCACTTTCACCTTATTTTCTTACTTCCTGTGTTGCGCTCGCTTAGTTCTGCTTGACTTTTTAGACTGCAATGTCACATCGTCTTACATGGCACTCACAGCCTCATCGGTTCGTCGCCAAGATCAGGTTAGATCAGGGGCGAAGGGGAGAGGTTTAGGGGCCTGAGCCCCCCCCCCCCCCCCCCCCCCCCCCACCACCCACCCCCACCCCCAGCTATTTGCACACAAAATTCGTATAATTAAGATGAAATTTAACTTTGCCTCTTCGTTAGGTAAGACATAATTTACTCTTTTTTAGATAATGGGAAAAAACGATCCCACCGTTGGCCTAAATAATTTACTCTTTGGCCCTCTCATGGCTAAATCATGGCTTCACCCTGGACTTGTTGGCTAGCTCCTCACGCTCGTGCTGAGTGCCCGGATGGTTGAGGAACGTGCTTCTGCAGTGGTGCTCAGAAAACGCCGAACCGAGGCTGCCGTGCTCTGTTTTAATCCACATCGGACACCAAATATAGTCATGCCACAATCCAAATCGATCCCGTTCCCGACACGTACTACATATCGACTCAAGCATATCGACCCAAAAAGTTCCGCGGTGACAGCCAAGCAGCCGGAGCGCCGTAGCTCGGTGTCCCGAGAAACCGAATTGGAGTCCAAGTCGGCACGAGCACGGCACATGCACGGATGCCGACTCCGAGTCTGACTGACCCATCAGCCACGCCGGTTTATAAATATATCTGCATACTATCCGCTCAAGTTACCACCCCAACAAGAGAGCAGGACCAATCGTGAATCGTCCGTAACAAAAGATAAAACTGTATGGCCCTCGGCCCGGCCGGTCGGTCAGCTACATGGACGTGGTGTGGAGGTCCAGTCTTGACGAACTGCATTCGCGCATAAATGAACTGTCGAAGGCCCGACAACTGTTGATAGAAGCAGAAGCCCAAGGACACACTGCACATGAGGCTCAGTCAACCACCGGTGATTGTGACCAGCTCGCCGGCGTAGTCGACGGTGCAGAGCCTAGTTATTTCCGACATTCCAGCTCCCCCACCACGGAACGACCTTACATCAATGTTGACGCGCTCCACCAGACCAACGACGACGACGAACCAATGCCAATGGTGACCGAACAGGACGCTGAAGATTAGTATCCTCTGGACGCTCCCTTCGCCATGGACGTAGAAGACGACGCGATGCAGCTTGGTGGTCGCGCTGACCTGCTCGCGGACGCAGAGCTCTGGAACGACGACGACGTTGAAGAGGATATTCATCAAGCTGTAGCCATCGGAAGGTTGTGTGTTCCAGACATTCAGACTAACAACTCCATTGTTTTTGGCCAGGCGTACCGCGATTACATCTCGGTGTGCTCCCCCTCCTCTGCTTCTCACACAACCGGTGCTAGCCCTCCCGAGGAACCACACAACAGTGGTTTGCATGACACCAACGCTGTGGTGTGGGACCACGAGGATTTCAATCCGGTGGAGGAGCCGTTCGATGATGTTCCTGACAACACTTTTCTCTGGGGCAATCGTTGGTACCACCAGGTTTACAACTCTCACGGGCAACAGATACAATTGGATGATGACATTTTTGGGCACCTTCCAGCGACAGAGGATTACGACTCTCACGGTGACACGCTACAGGATTTCGAGCTCCTCAGCGACGACGAGATAGAGGAGGAGTATCTTCATCGAGCTACTTTAGCTGGAAGGCTGCATGTCCCGCACATCGAGGATACTCCCGTGATGTTCAGCGAAGCACACCGCAACGGCGGCTTCGGCGGTGTCCCTGCCTCTGCCGCGGCGATTGCGAGTCTCAAGAAGCAAAAGTACGACGGATTGGGAGTGGGAGGTGACAGTGGGTGCATCATCTGCATGGAGGATTTCAGGAAAGGCAAGAAACTCCTTGTAATGCCGTGCAAGTACATGCATAGGTTCCATGGCAAATGCCTAAAAAAGTGGTTGTCGTGTAGTCGCTTGTGCCCACTCTGCCGCTATGCGATGCCTACCGAGGAGCAAAACGAGCAAAAAAGTGTCAATATAATTTTGTAGAATTGCTCCGGTTAATGAATAGTGACCGATTTTGTCTACTTTTTCTCTTAGATTAATATTACAGATGCACAATTATTGTACCTTCTGAAACTATTTGTAGAATTGCTCCGGTTAATAAGTCGTGATCGGTTTTGCTTATATTTTCTCTAGCATTATTAGAGATGCACAATCATTTTACCTTCCAAAACTATTTGTATTTTTGGGATGCAAATGCCATAAACTTTCGAGCATACGTGAACTCTGAAGTACGTTCTCGTGAATTTTTCTTCATCCTCTGTCTTTCCTTTCTTGTTTCAGGAAAGGCAAGAAACTCCTTGTAATGCCGTGCAAGTACATGCATAGGTTCCATGGCAAATGCCTAAAAAAGTGGTTGTCGTGTAGTCGCTTGTGCCCACTATGCCGCTATGCGATGCCTACCGAGGAGCAAAACGAGCAAAAAAGTGTCAATATAATTTTGTAGAATTGCTCCGGTTAATGAATAGTGACCGACTTTGTCTACTTTTTCTCTTGGATTAATATTACAGATGCACAATTATTGTACCTTCTGAAACTATTTGTAGAATTGCTCCGGTTAATAAGTCGTTATCGGTTTTGCTTATATTTTCTCTAGCATTATTAGAGATGCACAATCATTTTACCTTCCAAAACTATTTGTATTTTTGGGATGCAAATGCCATAAACTTTTGAGCATACGTGAACTCTGAAGTACGTTCTCGTGAATGAATAGTGAAGCCTCCACCCAATCGCAAATGCCTTTTTGTTCTTTTCCCCTACCGCATGTGTTGTACTTGCCTCCACCCATCGCTAATACGGCATGTTTCACATAACACACACAACCCACGATGAACAACCCCCCCCCCCCCCCCCCCCCCAACACACACGCGTGCCACGAAAGAAAAGGTTCCATGCACTGTCTACCGAGGAGCAAAATGAGCGCAAGAGTGCCAATGTAATTTTGCAGAATTGCTCCGGTTAATGAATAGTGATCGGTTTTGCTTATATTTTTCTTTTGGATTATTATTAGAGATGCACAATTGTATTACCTTCCCTTGTTTGGATGCAAATGCCATAAACTTTGGGGGCAGACGTGAACTCTAAATTACGTTCTTGTGAGCAGGGTTTGCAATCCCCAAAAAACCGGTCCGATAAACCGAAAAAACCAGCCAGTTTTTTGTTTTGCTACAGTACATAGTGTCGGTTTGGATGAAAAATCGGACCGATTTTACTAACCGGACCGAACCGGTTTGTCCGGTTTTGAAAACCCTGCTCATGAGTTCTATATTTTAGGCAAGTCGTGAGTTATGCTTCGCCCTTTGTCTTTTCTTATGTCTCAGATGAAATAACGATGTATCACACGCATCCTTTCTTTCTCTTTTCCTACCGCCTGTGTTGCGCTCACCTAGTTCTACCTTTTAGACCGAAATATCGCATCGTCTCACATAGCACTCACAGCCTCACTGGTTCGCTGCCGAGATCAAGTTAGAGTAGGGGCGGAGACAGGAAGGTGAGGGGCTTGCGCCCCCATCAAAGAAATGCTTGATCAGACTTGGGGAACTCTCTGCTTTGAAAGGTATATTTGAAGAACCGAACTAAGCATAGTGAGGTGTTCGATTAAAAAGGTATATTTGAAGAACTCTCTGCTTTGAAAAGCATATTTAGATTTTTTTTTACAAGGCTCGACGAGATGGTAAAGTAGAAGATTGTTGCACTAAATTTTTTTAAAAAATGTTCTCTTACAATGATTAAACTGATGTTGAGTTAAAAGTAATCGAGTCATGGATTACGAAATCAAGTTTGGTACACAGAACAATGTTCTATCTTTTAGAGGCCCCAATTTTTGGATTCGCACTAAGCCACGGAATGTCAGGACCGGCCCTGGTTCTTCTCAAGCGGTGCTCGGAAGACGCCGGGCCGCTATAGCTGCTTCAGTGCCTCTGTTCCAATCGACATCGGACTCCCAAGACCCCAAGCCACCAAATATAGACTTCGGCCAAAATCCAAGTCGACCCCGTTACCGACACGTACTACATGTCAACTCAATCAAGCATCATACATCTCGTGGAAGAGTAGATCAAAGTTGAGCGTACATAGCTAATCGATCCCTTCCTCCCGCCGGCTATGGATGCTGCTGAAGCAAGGCGTTCCGATCCACAAGCAGATGCCGTTCCCCAACCATCCGCCGCCGATGACGGCCAGCTCCCCGGGTCTGGTGCCAGCGGTCACCTTCTCGGTAATGGGCCACCACCTGGCTTCGCCGCAGAAGCGGCCAACGGCGGGTTCGGCGGCGTCCCTGCCTCAGCCGCGGCGATCGACAGCCTCGAGTGGCTGGAATACGGCGTGGATGAGCCGTGGAAGGAGAGGCGCCGCCACGCCACGTCACGCCACGCCGTGGAAGGAGTGGCAGGAATAAGGGGGAAGAAGAAGAAGCCGCCACGCCGGCGGCACCGGCGGCGGTGGTGTGCGCCATCTGCCTCAAAAAGTTTGCGGTTGGTGCCGACCTGATGGTGATGCCGTGCGCGCACAGGTTCCACGAGGCCTGCCTGACCAAGTGGCTCGCGCTCAGCCGGCTGTGCCCGTGCTGTCGCCGTGCGCTGCCGAGCGAAAAAGAGGCAGCGGCCAAACAGGGCAACCACCAGGAAATCGAAGGCCGAGCAACCAGGAGAAGTATCCGCGCCCGTCGAGGGAATGTGCGACTGTCCGGGCCGGAATGGGATAGTGGCGGTGAGGATGACTGTGAGTGAGTGGCCTGGATCTGCGATTACCTAGCCGTTGCAATACTAGTGTAACTAGTGGTGATGTAACGAGAACTACATCTAAAAAAAACATTTTATAACATTCTCACGGAATGCTAATATGACGAAACATGGTTGGTTGCATAATTTAAGATTAGCATAATTCAAGGAGACACTTGCTATAAATTCACTCACAAGTGAGCAACACGTGTTATAATTCAAGGCATGTTAGCATTTTGTGGGAACCTTGTAAAAACTTTTTGTAGACGTAGCAGTACTTGTGGTGTAACTGTGCACCTTCTTTTTTTTTCTCAACAAAAAAATATTTCTTTGTGAAGCCGCCGGTGTTGCGGCATTTTGCCCTCATATTTTCTGTTGCAGGATAATAACCCACTTTTTTTTTATTTTCTTTCCAAATTCTTTCTTTGTTTGAATGCAAATGCAGTGTAGTAGTATTGATTTTCCTGAACTTGACTGAAGAGCCAGACAATGAAGTTTGAACCTGCTCATAGTCATCGTAGTCAGGCTCAGAGCTCAAACGATTGAGTTCCAGGGCAGAGAATCAGAGGCACCCTCGGCATTGCCGGCCAGTGCTCGGCGTTCGCTTTGCTCCTCGCGCCGGACGCTGGTGCTCTGCTCGCACAGTGCTGCGGCGCAGCCAGTCATCCGATGCAAACTTTCGATCGTCAGGGAAGTTTTTGTCTGCGACTCTGCGTTGAGGCGCGAGTAGCTTTCCTCTGTCGGCGGTGCATTGGCACTCGGCAGCCTGCGTTAACATTCCTTGTCAAGGTGCGCTCGATTGCTTGTCCCATACTCCCTCCGTTTTTTATTTCTTGTCGTTCCGACAGCTCCGGCTAGTTCTTTTCTAGTTCTATTGCCGGTCGGAAACGACATCAAATCGCGAACGGAGGGAGTACAAAACAAGCCGCGGCGAAGGCGCTGTGGCGACGACATGCTACCTTTTTCGAACGGTGGTCTCTCTACATGTCGTCACCCCTGTGGCCCTGTTTCGAGCCTAGAGTGACGGGCCCTGTTTTGTCTCCTAATCCGGACCGGCCTCATTCCAAGCCTGTATGTAAAACTAATAACGACGACGACATATGCAGCACACGAATTCGACCCGGCCACGCCAGCCAGTCCGTCACCGAGCCGATGTTCTAAATATCCACGCCTCAAATAAACACAAGAGAATAACACGTACGGCAGCCTCTCGTGCGATCGAACGTGCAAATCAGTGGAACAAAACTTGATCGGCTAGCTATGGGCGCCATAATCAGCCTCGTTTCTCGGTCGAGAGACGTAGACGCCGGCGAAGTGCAAGCTAGATCATCTGCAATCTCGGAGCATCCATTGGATGATCTTCTGCTCAACGGAACCGCGGAGGCGGAGCCTAGGTGGCATGTAACCATCACGATCATCTCTCACGAGGAGCAACAGCCAGCTGGTTTCGGAGGTGTCCCTGCCTCCGCAACGGCGATCGCCGAGCTCGAGAGGCAGGAGTACGGCGCCATGGCGGAGCCGAGAAAAAAGAAGAGACGCCGCGACAGCACGGGTGAAGCTTCACTTTCACCCACGACGACGGCGGTGTCGTGCCCTATCTGCCTTGAGGACTTCGTGGTTGGCGACGGTCTGATCGTGATGCCGTGCTCGCACAGGTTCCATGGGAGCTGCTTGACCGAGTGGCTGAAGCTTAGCCACTTCTGCCCGTGCTGCCGCCACGCGTTGATACCAACGCTGGTGACACCAGCAGCCAAGGATCCGATCGCCAGGCGGCGGCGACTGAAGCACTACCCAGGAGAAGCAACCGAGCTCGCCAAGCGAATGTCCGTCTGTTTGGTCCTGAATGGGCCAGTCAGTAGCAGATCAGATAGGACTAGGATGGATGGCCTTAGCCGTGAGTGGAGCGAGCGGGCTCCGCATGCTGTTTTAGAGCCGTTGCAATATTCTATTTCTTGTCGCAGAAAGAAGCTAGCTGGATAAATCCCAGGAGTAATTGAACATGTTGTCTGATTAATCCAAACATTATGAAACATGAAAGGTTCTGATTGCTGCATTTTTGTACTACAAATTTGCAACAAACATTTTTGTACACACCTCTCTCTCTCTCTCTCTGTGAGATGGTAGGAGCCAGGACCGATCCGGTGATCAGTGACCTCATCGCCACGCTCTGTGTGGCATTGGCGGCGCTCCATGCCGACAGCAGAGCCAACGGAGAAGAGCGCGCAACGCAGCTATCCAACGGCTTCACCGCGACGCACGCGGCGGACGCGGCAGCGCCGTTCGAGCCGGTGCTGTACGCGCCCAACCGCGCCTTCGCGTTGGGCTTCCTCCGCGTGGGCGCGGCGTCGCTGGACCTCGCCGTGGTCCACCTCCCTTCCTCCTTCCCGCTCTGGCGCGCCACGCCGGCGCGGATGGGGGACTGGTCGCGCGCCGCCACGCTCGCCTTCGACAGGAGCCTGGTCCTCCTCACGGACCCGGAGCAGGCGGCGTGCTGTGGCGCACGCTGAACACGGACGGCGACACGGTGGCGCTGCAAAACTCCTCCGACCTCGTCATCCGGCGCTTCGACGAGAAGGACGCGGCGTGGCACAGCTTCGAGCACCCGGCCGGCACGCTGGTCCTGGGCCAGAACTTCTCCGCCGCCCCGTCCTCGCCGCCGCTCGTCTCCGCGAACCGCCGGTTCGCGCTGCGGCTCGCGGGGACGGGCATGGCGCTGCACATGGAGCTCTACGGCGGCCGCGCGAAGCCGGTGTACTGGCGGCACACGGTCCGCGAGGCGCAGGCTGAGAACGTGACGACGACGCAGCCACCGCCGCCGCCGGTGAGCGGGAACAACGCGACGCAGCCGCCGCAGACGCCGGTGTACGGCCGGATCGACGCGCGCGGGATCTTCGGGCTGTACCTCGAGGGCACCGGAGAGTCGGAGACAGAGTCGACGTGCTCTCGTTCGACACGTTCGCGCAGAACGTCACCAGCGCCGGCGGCGTGATCTTCCGGCGCATGACGCTGGAAGACGACGGCAACCTCCGCGCGTACTACTGGACGGAGGAGTCCAAAACCTGGACGCCGGACTACGCGGCCATCTCCAGGCGGTGCGGGCTTCCAACGTCGTGCGGTGCGTACGGCCTCTGCGTCCCCGGAGATGCTGCCCAGTGCCAGTGCCTCATCACCACCAACAGCGCGAGCACTTCTTCCCCGCCGTGCCACGCCGAGGAGACCGCCGACCTCTGCGCCGGCGGCGACTCGCTGCCGTTCGACGTGGTCCGGCGGACGCGGGTGTCCGTGGGATGGTTGACGTCACTGGCGGATGGTTGCGGAAGGCCTGGGAAAAGCAGACGTCAAAGCGCACGTTCCTCAACCATCCGCCAGTGACGTCTCCATGGACCAGGAAAATCTCGGTGTTCGTACTGCCCTCGACCTCGGCGAAGAAGCTGCTTGCGCCGGCAGAGCAGAGGAAGGGCACAACGACGACCAGGAGCAGTACGTCTCCGCCGTCGGTCAAGAGTATCTCGGAGATGGCGGATGCATGGCGGGCTTCAAGAGGCAAGGCTGCAACGTGGAGCCGAGGAACACGAGACGCCGCCGCGTCATGGCCGAAGCACAGGATGTTAACATTGCTACGGGTGGAGCACCCGCGGTGCTGAGCTCCTGCTCCGTCTGCCATGAGGTTATCACGGTAGACGACGGCTTTGGCTTGACACTGGTTTCACATTGGTTGTCAACCAGCAAGGCGTCAGTGGAATCAGCGCCCCTCTCCCTCCTGCAGCTGCTATGTGCTGCCCACAGTGGTAGCCACAGACCAAGGATTCCAAAACTGGCCAACTGAGCAAGTTGGGTCCGAATGGGGCGACAGTCAAGGATTCCAATAGCGACTACATAGTCTTTATAATATTTACATGCCTGCTAGCATCTATGTCTGAACGACAAAAACGTCCATTAATTAGATGTCATTGAGAAGAAGTTAACACTAAGAATGAAACAAAAGTGTGGTAGCATTGAAGTGGAGGGCGAGATGAAACCATGCATACCTAATGGTGCCATGGCGCCCGAATAGAGGAAAATGAGAAGAGGCCCGTGCGGTCGTGATGACCCGCTCTCGATTCCCTCCGCGTGGACGCCCTGCGATCCGACGCCCGCACGTATATCCTCACAGCTCCCTCGAAAAAGATTGGCTGCGAACCTAGCTCCTTGGCACGTCCCAAGCTGCTCGTTGTAATCCGAGTCGTGGTCATGCAAATACGCAATGGTCCAGATCCGAGTCGGATATGTTTGGCGGTACCGAGATCTATAAAGTGAAAACATACCACCATATCCCCATCAAATAAACGTACCGAGATCGTCCTCTTTTCCAAGACGCTCGGCCTGTTCCAGGATGCGCCTGGTCTTGACTCTAAATGTCAGTTGGAGACAACCCACCTACCGTCATTCATATCTTATGAGGAAAATATCAAGTACAATATACATCCACCCGTGAACTTCCCACCTAAACTGCAATAAATCAGTGGCAGGCTGCTTGTAGGTCCAGGTCCCATGGGCGCTCTGCCATTTCCAATCCACAGCTCACCACCTGACACATATACGCACTAAAATGCTCTCCAGGTATTGGTCTATCCACATTGTTCAATCATAACTAGGTTGCTCAATCCAATTATATGAAACTTTATTTTCTCTTTATTTTGATCAATCATATTTTGGTTGGCAGACCACCAAGTTTATTTTGATACATTTTTGCAAGCTTTGTGGAGGACCCACTGAGCATGTGCCATGCGGAATTCATTCCAGTATTTATGTTACAGGTTTGACTTGTCTAAATTCTTGATATATCTTCTTCTTCTATATATATATATATATATATATATATATATATATATATATATATATTATAAAGATCCAAGGACCATCAAACTATGTGTCACCCTCAAATCATCTACCCACCCCTTGATCCACTGTTGATCTTAAAACTCTCTCACCTTCCCAACCATTGATTAACGCCGACCCCACACCGTGATGTGACAAAATACTTACATGACACAAAAAACAGTTTGTATGTTCCCTCTTTTCCATGACTTTCACCAGCCATTTTTCTACCTACCTCTCAATCCCACCCAATCTTTAGCATCCTCCACGTTAAAATCTATCTCACTTGCACTATCCGCTCCTAATTCTATCACATTAGCCTTGATGATTTCAGTTACTATAAAATTAACGTAAGGAGTACAATATGTTTTAATGATTCTGAGCTCTTTTTTGTGTTCATCATTACTATTGAACTAGATGACAACCCCGCGCGTTGCTGCAGGATATTAGAGTGCCAAAGACTCGATTGCTGAACATGCATTCAAATAACCGAAACACAAAAGTGCACGCAAATTGAAAATCCAATTAGCAGTACATCCTACAAAATAGGATTTAATAACTTGATGATTATTTCAATTGTTCCGTTTCTATCCTTACAAACATAATGAATTAATAAACATTAAATTAGGTTGCAAATTATTTTAAATTTTACTGGCACGCATTAAAAATTCTAATCCCGTATATTTGTGAGTAACACTATGAAGCTTATTAGCTCTTTCTCCAAGGATATGCTGGTGATGCTGTCCAGGAAATTACTTAATTCAGGGAAAGCCATGGGATTATTGGTACACATAACAAAGTAGTTCATATCAGTTTCCGTTAGACACATTCCTTAATATACATATATACCTATAGAGAGTTTGCATCTCAAATACTGCCAGCATAGAGGAAGGTGCAATTGCAAACAGGCTTAGTGCCATAGCTGTGGAGGTCAAGAGAATCTCAAATTACATCTTGAGCCCCATGCAACTGGCTTGCTGAACCGAAGGTGCAATTGCAAACAGGTGACAGGCCAGATGCTGTGGAGGTCAAGAGAGGGGATGATCGCTGTCACTGCATGAGGAGCACATATCCGCTAGCAATCGCAGGTGCCAAACTATCAGCAACACCTATAGCTCGACGTCTGCCCAGAATGTGTTTGCGATGACATGTGATGAGGAAGCAGCGAAGATTTGTAGTGCCATGGAGGCCAACCGATGGACTGCTATCAAGCGATGGCTCATCTTCCATCGCCGGTTAAAGCAGGAAATAAAAGGCATTAATGGTGTTGATGACAGTGGAGTAACGTTTGGCAGACATGAACATAAACCACAGAAATATAAGGCGTATTAATCATATTGGTATTTTGATTGCATAATGGTGGCAGAAGTAATTAAAGAAACGGCTGAACAAATAGCACTATATTAATCACACTGGTATTTTGATCGCACCATGGTAGCAGAAGTAAATAATTGGGTGCGCTGGAAGATGATTGACTGCATGGTGTGGATTATAGAGGATGGATAGGATGCATTGTACACTATGACCCGACGGATGAAACTTTTATGATGATGTGGCTCGCTGAGAGTTGAGCTTTATAGGAGTAAATGATCCTTAGTGAGTTGCATCTATATAAGATATATAGATATACCAATATCTTCTCACATACTCTGTACCATCTTTTCTAACACTCTCATTTAAAAGTATGTTGCAACCTGATAATGAAGACATAATTTAGTGTTTTGCTATTGATATATTTATACTAATATACCATATAGTATGTTCAAATGTCATGCATTTTTCTTGAACAATATTCCAGAACTTCCATTTCGTTTTGTGCTAGAAAAGATGCTTCCAAATGATCATTTGGGGACGAGGCGTTTTAGTAATGCTTTTACTTTCTATTTTTTAAGAATGCAAATTCTTGTGTCCTCGATATATATGAGTGGTTAGTGATGGAGTATATATATAAAAATAGCTGGTGAGATTTTTTTTCCTAGGATATGAGAGCACCAGTGGCCTTGGGGTCTTGAACCACAAGCTATAGTAGGGATTTGGACTGTATGAACGTATATGTACCCTATGTCAAGTGATGTTTTTTTTTTTCTGATGGCAATTTGCATGCACTCGGTTAACCTGCTAGCACTATTGTACCAGCAAAGTCCGGCTCTTAATTGGCTGAAGCACAGCCACAACGCCATGTGCCGTACCAGCTTGCGTGCTCCGCGTGCCTAGATGCCCTACCAATCATGCATGGCCCTGCAGAGCCATTGACGGGATCCTGCTGTTGGTCCCGGTAGTCACGGTTGGGTGCCAGTTAGCAAGGGGGGGTTACTTGGTAGGAGTAACAGTAGAGCCATACTACCTTGCGTGATTCACGTGCTTTGAGACAGATAGATGCCCTAGTGGTGCCTAGTGATGAATCATGCAAGGCACAAACGCCGCGCGTTCTCCTATAAATGGAGCTCGAGGGGCACGATGATGATCAGTGGACAGGACAGCCAACAATAGAGAGTGTTGTAACTACTGCGTGTTGCAATAATCCCCGGCGGCAGCTAGCAGCATACGTGCTGCACCAAGCTGAGGTATTCCAACCCATCTATACACCAACTCTTTTTAATCAAATACAGTTAATTTGTTATTACTCCCTATAAACTCTCTCTCACGCACACTCCCACACTAGTAGATACTCGATGCAATAGTGCCGTAGCAGCAGAGTGTAGTCGTTTGGGCCATTTTAAGCAACTGACCAGTCTGTGAAGGCTGTACGTATTCTGACATTATTGTTGCAGCCATGCAAGCGCATTCAGCCATTATGTTTACGACAGATAATCTACTAATGAGGAACACCTACTGGTCCCGATTATATGTGCCTAAAAAGTGTGGTCGTATGACCACCGATTAGTTGTGATCAGAGTCAATTAGTCGGTGCTAATCACGATTAGTCTGTGTGTATGTGTGTGGCTACTTTCATGTACTTTTTCTTTCGTCCAGAAACTAAAGTATCCAGTCAATTTAGAAAAGAATATGTGGTTAAAGAAAGACAATTTGAATTCTTACACACACACACACACACACAAACACACACAAACACACACACACACACACACACACACACACACACACACACACACACACACACACACACACACACACACACACACACACACACACACACACACACACACACACACACACACACACACATAGGAAAAATCCATTCTGCTCCCAAGTATATTAGGATGGAGAGTGACTTGGAGTCTAAGCTAGAACTGACGCAATAATAATAAATTTTAGGAATTCAAGATGTAGAAAAAAACATATCGAGCACGCGTGTTGGTGGCGTGTTTTCACTATTTTTTTTACACCACATGATGTTTGGAACCATTTACTAAGGATTTGCATGAAGCTCGTGTGTATACTGCCCCCCTAGTCTTCCATCAGTTAGGCGAACATTACCTAAAACTTAGTACTATATACTCCCTCCATTCCAAATTATAAGTCATTTCAATTTTCTTAGAGGGTTAAAGAATCCCAAATTTGACCAAATTTGTAAAGAGAAATACAAAGATTTATGAAATCAAATAGGTATATTAAAACCATCTAACCAAATTGGCTAGGAACCCGTTTGCAGATATATAATGATTAGTGGACCTAGTTGTTTATTTCGGGAAAAAAAAAGATACAAGATGCGAGGAAAGAGACGAAATCAGATCAACAAGCCACACCCGACAGACATGAAAACGCACACAGAGATATCCTCTCTGATAGAACTTTTTTTTGTTTCAAAAAAATAACACAAACCGTTCTACCATAATGCAAGAACTTGTACTCCTTGTACTCCCCTTTCAAATTGCAAGTCATTATTGCTTCTTTCTTAGCAATAGATTGTTCATTTTAAAGTTTATTTAATTTTCAGCGGTAATATAGGATGTTATCATTATTGATCTATTTATATTTTTTTATATGTAGGAAACATGGATAAGAGATTGCCCAAATATGTTCTTTTCAAAGGAGACAATGGCAACTACATGGCCGCTGTGACCCCTCCTGACACAGATCAGGTTTACTTGCAGTTTTATGTTTCTCCTGAGGATAAGCTTATGGCAAGATGCAGACATACCATTGAATACACCAACGACAGTGATGGATCCATCCGCATAAAGTCTGACTACTATGATGGCATGTACTGGAAGCTTAGCCCGAACTGGATCTGGGTAAACTCCAGCGACAGCAGCGACAGCGACAGCTACCGCAACACCTTGTTCCGACCGGTCAAGATTGGTGAAGGCACGTACGCACTACAGAACCTCGGCAACGGCAACTACTGCCACAGGTTGACCGCTGATTACAAGCAAAGTTGCCTCAACGCCTCTTCGCCATCCATCGGCAGGGAGGCATACCTGACAGTGGAAGAAGCTGTTCTTTCTCGGAGGATTTACGACATCCAATACCGCACCAAGGAGGCTAAGATTCATAACGAAAAGGTCATCACTCTGACTTCTAGGGAGGCATTTAACAGTACCACCACATCGGACAAGATGACGCTAGGCCTCAAGTATACTATCGCTAAGGAAAGGAAATGGGACTCCAGTGTCTCCATGAAGTTTGGTGTCAAAACCACCCTTCAAGCTGGAATCCCAGAAGTTGCAAGTGCGGGCATTGAGATTGAAACTGAGTTTAGTTCCTCGTATGATTGGGGCCAGTCCATTCAGGAAACAGTGGAGGAGTCCACGGATTATGAAGTTACTGTGCCTCCAAGCACCAAGGTAAAAGTTAGCGTGGTGGCAAAACAGGCCACCTGCGATATTCCCTTCTCTTACACCCAGGAGGATGTTTTGACAACCGGAGAAACAGTGAAAACTACGTTTAATGATGGGATCTACCGTGGTGTCAACAGCTATGACGTGAAAATCGAACACTCGCTGCTCTGATCATTTATAGCAAGACCCATGCATGGATCATGCCTGGAGTGCCCAAGCCATGCTGTTTTCCAAGCCTATTTGGTGTGTTGTATGTGGATCGCTGTGCGATTGTGTCTGTCCTGTCTAGTACTCTATTATCCATTGGAGTTAAAATAAGCCACTACGGTTTCCTTTGTTGTGTGGCACATGTTTTTGTGTGTGTGTGTGTGTGTGTGTGTGTGTGTGTGTGTGTGTGTGTGTGTACGTGTTTTCAGTCTTGTGTGCTGTCCTATGTTTTGTGGTTTCCCTGTTTATTGGAAATAATAATAATGGCACTCCAGTACTGCTAGCTGTTGCTACCTATATTGAGGAGAAACTCTTGTCGCTCTCTACTGAATTTGAAGAAAAAAAAAAAGGCTCTCTAATTTTTATTTCTGGGCAGCGTTAAATTTTCAAGGAATCTACAATCCCGCGCCGGCGGCAAAAACACCAGGAGAGAAATGTCGCCCCACAATCCTGCACGCCGGCGTCACAATCCTGCACGCCGAAGCTTGACAATCGGCAGTACAATGAGCTCTTGTCTCTTGCTCTGGAGACCGCAGGCCTACCCGTGCTCGACGCTCAAGACAACATCCTTGTGCTACGGGGCCAGCGGCTCCCCTCGGCTGGACGAGTTGGAGTCACTGGCGAAGCTACGTGAGGCTTCCCTGGTGCACGGGCACCAGGGTGCCGCTACAAATTCAGCTGCTAGCATCAATTGTTTTCCTCAGGTGCAACACCATGGATCGAAATCGTGCACCAGTGCACCCCTGCAGCGGCCTGACAAACTAATTGATTAGCCCAACCGCACCATACAGTCACACTTCATGACCCAACTGACAAAGAAACACAAGTGCTATCCTCTGGTTTATCGGCTTCTGAAGCTAGTAATTTTATTGCTTGTTTCCGCTGCCACCGTTTTAGCCGTGAAATTATTAAAACGTATATGATGAATCGTATTCGCGATGAATACATGAGTCAGCCTCACATGCTATGTAGAGCAACAAGAAATCGAGAAAATTACAAATGATGTTGTAATACGTCGCTTCAATGCCATGGCGGTAGATAAATATTAGAAGGAAATGTATCTTATTTTTTTGATTTTTCCATCCAGTTTCAAGTTCAAAAATCTGAAGTAATTTTTGTTAGCTTTTTTTTAAGTTGTCAAAGGTGGATGGTGCATTTTGCTGTTTGAACTGGAATATGACATTTTGTATTTTTGGTAAGCATACACATTTTTTATTATTAGTGATCGTACAAACAATTATTGTCAAATGTATGTTGAAGTGTGCACTCGGGTGCTTGAAGCTCTAGCTTCGCCACTGGTTGGAGTAGTAACGGAACGGCGGCCTCGGAGACGTCCCGGAGAAGCGGACATTCCACGCCAGAGGAGGTGATGATGACCATGGGGCGGGGGCGGCCTCGGAGGGTGCGCACGCGTTCCATACCCAGTGCATCACCGGCTAATTAGAATTTAAGATGCACCTTCGATGAGTAATGAGAATTAGCTCTTCTGTGTTTCAACAGATCGATCTCTAGCAGTAGTTTGTGTCTTTGTGATCTCTTCCATAAAGAACTCTCTCTTCTTCTTCTTTTTTTTTTTTGGTAAACTCGAGCTATTAAATCTGGATTGATGTATATATGTCTCTGTTCTCATGTTCCCATTCTTCCAAGCCGTATTGGTTGGCAATGTTTGCAAATATTGAAATATATTTCCTATTCTAAAAAAAAGTATGAGCCTGCATGTGAAATATCCTTGAAAAGATATTGAAGTCTATTTTCATTTGCAACAAACCATGCAACATTTAGACTTCTGAGCAAGGATTTATGGAGTTTAGTGGATGCTGCCATGCAACCAAGTTTCTGCGCAAAAATTGAAAGGACTTTTGGATACTCCATGCAAACAGCAAATCAAGAGTCAAGAAGACCTTTCATATGGTGAATTAGCACTCAGATTAATGTCACAACTTTTCATATGCTATTCATAATATAAATACTCTTGTAACCCTCCATTGTAAAGAGATGCTTCTTTTTTTTTTTTTAGGGCCATTGTAAAGAGACTTCGATTATGAAAATATAGACACCTTGTGTGTGTTCTCGTTCCATATAGAGAATATTTAAAAACCCCTAGTGAGGCACTGAGTGTCTTACAACAATTGTTCTTTCGATTCCTAAGGGGGATTGTAGAACACAAAATTTCAGTTCACCCCGTTCGTGCTTTCACGTCTATATGGTGTGATTGCGTGGACTGGTTCTTATCGGTGCGTGGAAGAGCGGCTGTCTCAGTGGTTCGTCACGGGTGCAAGATCTCGTGGTGTGCTACCTCTCCACCATCAGGTCATGCAACAATAGTTATCAAGTTCTTCATGTGTTCCACCGTGATGATCGGGCCATATATAAAAAGCTTGCTGCACATAATCAATATGTGTGCGCACATCATAACTAACTTTTGATTATTATTTTTTTGGGAAAAAACCTAAACTGACATATAAAATGTACTCCGGTTTCTGTGATCAAGAATCTTTTTGTCCCATTGTAATACCCTACTTTCCAGAGCAAATAATAATAATAATAATAATAATAATAAAGAAGAAAAATAAATAATTAAATAAGTTCAAAAGGGATAAAAATCACTCCAAATTTGAACCTTTTCTAAAACTCTTATCTTACCATGATTTCCAAAATAAAATTTCATTAAATAATTGAACCTAGTTTGAATTTGGAATTTTTGGCATATAAAATATGTGCTCAAGTGCTTGTGTCCATTTAAAGTTCACTAAAAATTTGAACCGTTTTGAATTTACAACAAATTAAATAAATTTGTTCTAGATTGAGCTAATGCACATTCAATTTTCAAAAGTTTGAATTTTAAAACTTGCACAATCTTCACCATATGCATATTCGTGTTTTATTAGATTTGTTTTGAGTGTTTGATCAAACCTTGTTTTTGTTTGAATTTGAAATCTTTCCACTTCAAAATCCCAGAAAAAGATTAAAACATTTCCTATTCTAATTTCTCTCGGGCCGCCCTCCCTCTCCTCTCTTCTTTCGGCCCGGCCTGCTTCCCCTTCTTTTTCCCTTCTCCTTCTTCACCGCACGCCGGCCCATCTTCTTCCTTGGCCCAGCTCGGCCCAACTCCAGCCGCCCCCTCCTCTCCCTGTCGGTGTCACTGGCAAGTGGGCCTCAGATGTCGGGCATCTTCCTCAACGCGTCGCGCCGCCGCGCCCGGGCCCCGGCCGCCGACCCGCCTCTGCCGCTCCCGCCGACCGGTCGCCGCCACCGCCTCTCTGTAGCACCGCCCTACTGCTCCACCGCCTTCATCGTCTATTTAACGAGCCGCGCCCCGCTCCTCTCTCCTGCAAGCTCCTTTCTTCCCCTTCTCCCTCTCCTCTTCTCCTCTCTCTCCGGTCCGACGACCCCGTCTCCGGCAATCACTCCCGCCGCCGTGCGAGCGCCCGCGTTTCCCCTCTCCTCTCCCCCGTGCTCCACTACGTCGCGCGCCGCCCCGGCTTGGCCTCTGCTCGAACTGTCACGCCTCCGAGAAGGAGATCGACGGTGAGCTCCATCCGCCGTCACCCCCTCCTCGACGCCGGCCCTATTCCGCCACTCCACCGCGAAACCAAGCCCATGGTGAGGCTCCTCGCACCCCTAACTCTCTCTCACGCCCCTTCTCCTCCTCCTCCCCACACGCGCGACCGCTATCCCTCGGCGCCGTCGCCTCCGCCGCGTTCTTCTCCGATGCCAGCCGCCGTAGGTGAGTCCCCGGCCCGGCCGCGCCCACCAAAACTCTCCCCGCACTCACCTGCACGCGCACCCACTCTCGTTCGAGCTCAAACCCCGCTCCACCGCGTTCCCCATCGCATCTCGCCGCCCTCGCCATCTCCGGCGACCCCTCGCCTCCCCTCCGATGAACCTCGTCGACTACGTGCTCCACCCACAGCTCCGCCTCCCTCTGCTGAGCCCCGGCAACCGCTTCTCGTCGCATTCCGGCCACCCCTCGCGTCGCCGGCGAGCACGCCGGCGAGCGCCGCCGCGCACCTTCCCCCTTCCGGCCACCGCGCCCCCAACGGCCACCCTCGACCGTTCATCCGCGATCTAACGGCCCAGAGGCGCCACAGTCCACCCAGCCCGTAGACCGCCGCGTGGACCTAGTCCACATACCCCATGGACCAAGTCCACGGAATTTCCGATTTAAAACAAATCTAATCCTCTCGTTATTGCGTCAGCTTGCGCAATAAAGGATTTTCCAATACGAAAATAATTCCGAAAATCTTTGAAAATCTCAGGGCTCTGTAATTTTGCCGAAAAGCCCCTGACCTTTTAAATAATTATATTTAGGTCCTGACTTTTTACAGAAAAGACCCTATACTTTTCTGAAATTATGTTTCTGCCCCTGTCTTTTTACACTCAGACCCCCAAACTTTTTAAAATTACAGATTAGTACCTGAGATCTTTCTGTAATTACTTTTAAGCCCTCAAAACCTTTTTAATAATTACAACGAAGCCCTTAGAACTTCAAATGCCCATATCTTTTTAATCCGAGCTCCGTTTTGGGTGATTTTCACGCCCACGGGTTTGTGAAATCGCGAAGTACCTCATGGTGCTGTCCATGAAGCCTCACACTAGGTCTAGAAAGCATTGATCCCCAAAAATACCCCTCACTTCCTATGTCTTTTCTCGGCTAATCATGTGATGATGATCGCACATGTCGCAAACATTTGCGCATCAAAACCTAACCCATCTTGTGATACTAATCTGCCTAATATCTTCCTTATCACAAACCCTGCTTCATCCTTGTAGTCCGCATTCATTCTTTTGCTCACTATCTATAAACCTAGCAAACCTTAGTGTCATCTCACTTCCAATCAAGTACCCACCTTTTATCGAATATTCGACCCGATCTTAACCTATATCAATCATCGCTCGATCGAACCTAACCTAGTACCCTCGCCCAACTCCTTCTGATCCTTTGTTCTGCTCTTATAATTGATCATTTGTTGAATCTTATTGGAGTTATCTGGTATTTTAATTGCCAGTTGCCTTTATTTGAATTTGGCATTTTATCTGCAGTCATGCATTCATATCACGCATAATCACGTACACCCGCTGCATACACTTTCACCTGCATTCATGCATGTTCTTTTATAGGAATAATATAGAAGCTTACATATTAGATATGCACGCAATCACCATCAATGAAGCACATGCATCTCATCGCCTTCACCCTAAGGCGTTCACCCAACGAAGACCATATGCATAACCACACGCCCATGTTCTTATATTAGAGAAAATAGATAACTAATAACTTGTCTAGGTGAATATGGCCCTTACAAGGCCAGGTGTATCACCTATGACACGAAACATACCCTGCATTAAATATGTTGCATCATGCATGACTCTTGTCTCTGTTCCTCACTGAAGTTTCTTTTGGTTCTTAATCGAAGTTGATTGGATCTTATTTGGCTTTCCTCGATCTTTATTTCTTTTGCTCTTTTATTCTCTTTTGCGGTAGTTTATACGTACTGTTTTATGCGCTAGTTTACGCGAGAATCGAGGAAGAGCCAGAAGAATTCGAAGAGCTGCTGAGGACTGCAAACTCGAAGACCAACCCAGAGATACAAGAGTCTCGAGTCAGAGTTTAAAGTTTAGGAAAGCGATTTCCAGGCAAGCCCTAATTCCCATTGATCATGTTGATCCTATACTTGCAAATAATCCCACATAGAGCTTGTTTTCAAAGTAAAACATGCATGGTATTTAAAGCTGATTTAAATGCTTAGAATGACCTAAGTACTTGTTGATTGCCATGCCTTGATATTGCTTATCCTAATCTCCTTGATAAACCTAGGAACCACCATCATTAATTCTTAATGATGTGTTGGATTAATATGCTGCTTAGGATTTATTCACACCGTGTACTTAATAAAATTGATACACATGCTTTTTGTGTGAAAATGTGTGCGTGTGCTTGGTGATGAGTGTGAAAAGTGAAAATGGGTGGGAATAGAAGTGCAACCCATAGTGGGGGTATGTTTTTGACGGGAGCAAGCGAGGTAGACCTCAGTGGGGAGGCTATCTCTGGGACGCTATCTCTCGCAGGAGGATAGCTATTGAAGATGCTTGCTTCGGTCGTATAAGGACCGGTTCATGTGCCGCCTTGCCTAGCACCATCGTGCAACCACAAGCCCCTGTATGGGCAGGGTTTGGAACCACACCCTACTAGTGATCGCCCGGAGGCAGGGAGTTGCAATCGGAAGCCAGGAGAAGATCTTGACGAGATTGGCGTCGGATCCGGCAAGTGAAAGTTATTGGCCTTATTATGATTATGTGAAGCCCCTGGTCGTTGATTTTCCGATGTGGTACCGTGGTGACACTGGGCAGGTACGGGACCATTAGTATCCAGTCCGAACCATGGCAGTGGGGAAGACTGGGTACCTTGTGGGTAAAGTGTACAACCTCTGCAGAGTGTATAATCTATCCGGATAGCCGTGTTCCACGGTATTGGGACAATGCGAAAGCTATGGCCGTACAATGATTAGACTCTTGGCGTGAGTTATCCTTGGCGTGTGTGTTTTTGGAATAACACCGGTTTGAAGCCGTGCGCTGGTTTCCGGCCAGCATTAAAATTTAGGAACTGGCGGGATGGACGCATCTCCCCCAGGGCCAACCAACCCCACTATATCTAATCACCATACCTGACTTAGTTTGCGAACTGGTTTTGTTTTCAAAATCAACCCCTGCATAAAATTGGCTTTCCGCCGATATGTCAACCCTCAGCCTTCACCTTGTTTATACCCTTGCATACATTTTACCCCTTGTGTTAGGGTTTGCTGAGTACCTTATGTACTCACGCGTTTGCGTTTGTTGTTTTTAGTGAGAGAAGTCTTCGTAGGAAACGACGACGTCGGG
The DNA here is from genome assembly GCA_007726485.1 of Eragrostis curvula. Classification (NCBI taxonomy): domain Eukaryota; kingdom Viridiplantae; phylum Streptophyta; class Magnoliopsida; order Poales; family Poaceae; genus Eragrostis; species Eragrostis curvula. Next base: position 51,732,978 of record CM017440.1, on the reverse strand, counting down.
TTTTCGTTCTGCCTCTCAAGTCTGCTTGTGGCTTGGGCCGTGTTTCCGCTGTTTGTCTGCTCAGCCATTAGTCAGTCGGAAGGACTTGGATACTTCTGAATCCTCGTCGTACCGCCACTAAAGGCTCTGTATCAGGTAATATACTAATTTACCTAATCGAAGTATGCTTTTGATTACCATATCTGTGTTCTTGTGCGTATCAGCTACTGATCCAGGGACTGATACATGATGCACAACATGCTCCAGAAATTGGGGTATGACACCCATTGAGTGGAAAAATAAGCATACAGATTCAACCTTAGCCAATGAGCTGCATTGGAAGATTATAAACTTTGTGAAGAGGAGATATTATGTCTTTTTTTTTTTCTTGTTGTCTCATCAATATAGTGTTTGTGCACTTATAATGATCCTCTCAATTTTTGTCAAGGTTGTATTTTGTTGTGACTTTTTTTAAGGCAAATGCGACTATAGCTTGCTCGAAAGTCAAAGTTAAGGTTATTACAATCTTCGCATCAGGGTAAAGAAAAAAAATTGAAAATATATTCTCTTTTCTACCCAAAAAAAATACAAATACAAAAATTAAGAAAAAGGAAAAGGTCACGGGCGCCATTCAGTTGGGCCCAACACAGTCCAGCCCGCGCGCAGCGACGGCCTGTTCCACGCTAATCTGTTTCTTGCAGCGCGCTGAACTAGTCGTCCGACTCGAAATCCGTTTTCTCCTCCAGAACCATGTAACTCGGACTGACACGCTTATATATGTTCGTTCCTCCTCCAACGCCGGGGCTACTTCTTACCTCAACACATCTATCCATCCACCCCACCCGATGACGCACCGGGATCCTCTGACGAGCGTCCCGGTCACTGACCCGTGGCCCCTGGCTCCACAGGTCAGTGACTGCTCGTCAGAGGGACGAGCGTCAGAGGATCCGGTTCCCCAGACGACACCGCCTGGCGTCTCTCCAGCGATGGCCGACGAGATGACAACGGAGCATGCCCAGGCCGCCTCGACCGACAAAAGCACCACAGCGCACGCTGCTGCCGTCGTTCAGCAACACCCGTCAATGACTCCACTTGTTCCCGAACAGCAGGAGAGCCAGTTGCCAGATGGACACGATTCGACGCCGGTTTTGGACGAAGTGCAGAACCACGGCGTGCCTCCGCCGCCGGATGGTAACGCACGGGATAGTTGTGACGCCCCGCAGATCCGTGCGGTGATGTTTCAGGCCGTGAGTGAGGCAGCAGATCCAGCGGGTTTCTTCCCTCCGGTCAACGACGAGAGCGCGGAACACGCCGCTACCGCGGGCAGCATGCATGTTGGCGGCGAACGACGTCGTCGTTCTACGGAGTCCGGATCTGTTTCCTTCAGAGCAGGAGGAGTTCTTCATAGCAGGAGGAGTTCTTCCCAGAACACGATCCCGTCCGCCACCGAACCAAGAACCTAGCAGTGGCATTAGCGCAGTGGCGCTCGCGTCGTCCGCCGCTGCTAGGCCATTTCAACCGCCACTAAAGGCTCTTAGTGTACTAGTGTATCCTTTCTAAATTACAACCGACACTTTCCATTTATTTTATCTAGCCCACTTTGGAAAGAGAAGAGGTTGTCCCCACCATGCCGCACCCGCACCCAAGGCGTCTAGGGCGGCTGGTGCGCCTGCACCAATGGGCCGCCGTCACATGAATTTCGATGGCAATCTGGCCCATAACATCCTCATTGTAGTTATCTACACACCCAAAATGCAGTTTCAAAAAAAATTCAAAACCCTGAGAAGGTTGCACCCAAACACCTCACTATTTGTGGAAACCATAGCCTTTTAAAAAAATTATAGTATTGTTCAAAAACTTAAGAATATTTTGCATCCAAGTTGGCGGCCGCCGATGTTCCGGCAGTGAGAGGCCCTTTACGGTTGACCTGAACCCTAGCTACACCCCCTGCAACACACTCAGTTGCCAACAGCTACAGTGGGTTCCATCCTGTGGTCTTTGCCCAGAAATGTTAGTGTGTGCGAGCCATGCCGAGGAGAGAATGGTGCGAAGATTGTGATGGAGGCTGTCTGAAGCTGCCTTGATGCAATGGGCAGTGGCATGATGCGGCTGCCAAGGAGGGGCTCATCTCCCTCCAGCGCCCCTTTGCCCCTCTCTCTTTCTCCCCCTCACATTTCGATGGAGGCCAAGCAGGTCGAGGGGCTCCCCCCCCCCCCCCAACAAAAAAAAAACCAACAGAAACACACATACAACCTGTTGCAGCTGACCGAGGATAACTACTCTGCGTCCACCCTCCCGACCACTAGTAGCAGCTAGAGGAACTACTCTTGTTTTTTCCCAAAAAAGAAATATCATCTTATCGAAGGTACATTCATGTTATTTGGAGCATATCCTTGTCAGGCTCATAAAAAAATGCTCTATATCATTGTGATTTGTGAGACCCTACCGTACTACTATTTCCTGACTGAATTTCACCAGATCGATGAGTACATTATCTTGTTTTGAGGTACTAGAGGGTTGGCCCACACAACTGTCCTGATAGTATCAATTATATGTTTTGGGTGGCTTATTAATTATTCATCACTATCTTATATCACTTACATTTTAATTGGTGAGTTTTGAATTTATACATGGGCATTTTAGGCTATTTTATTTTAGTGGCAATGATGGATAATTTTCAAACATTTATAGATGAATTTTTGGCTAATCTTTTATAATGGCAACGGTGTGTAACTTATTTTATGTAATTGATATGGTAATTTTTAGGCCTTGAGGGACTTCTCTTTTTTTGGCAAAATATTATAAAGACTACATAGTCTTTATAATATTTACATGCCTGCTAGCATCTATGTCTGAACGACAAAAACGTCCATTAATTAGACGTCATTGAGAAGAAGTTAACACTAAGAATGAAACAAAAGTGTGGTAGCATTGAAGTGGAGGGCGAGATGAAACCATGCATACCTAATGGTGCCATGGCGCCCGAATAGAGGAAAATGAGAAGAGGCCCGTGCGGTCGTGATGACCCGCTCTCGATTCCCTCCGCGTGGACGCCCTGCGATCCGACGCCCGCACGTATATCCTCACAGCTCCCTCGAAAAAGATTGGCTGCGAACCTAGCTCCTTGGCACGTCCCAAGCTGCTCGTTGTAATCCGAGTCGTGGTCATGCAAATACGCAATGGTCCAGATCCGAGTCGGATATGTTTGGCGGTACCGAGATCTATAAAGTGAAAACATACCACCATATCCCCATCAAATAAACGTACCGAGATCGTCCTCTTTTCCAAGACGCTCGGCCTGTTCCAGGATGCGCCTGGTCTTGACTCTAAATGTCAGTTGGAGACAACCCACCTACCGTCATTCATATCTTATGAGGAAAATATCAAGTACAATATACATCCACCCGTGAACTTCCCACCTAAACTGCAATAAATCAGTGGCAGGCTGCTTGTAGGTCCAGGTCCCATGGGCGCTCTGCCATTTCCAATCCACAGCTCACCACCTGACACATATACGCACTAAAATGCTCTCCAGGTATTGGTCTATCCACATTGTTCAATCATAACTAGGTTGCTCAATCCAATTATATGAAACTTTATTTTCTCTTTATTTTGATCAATCATATTTTGGTTGGCAGACCACCAAGTTTATTTTGATACATTTTTGCAAGCTTTGTGGAGGACCCACTGAGCATGTGCCATGCGGAATTCATTCCAGTATTTATGTTACAGGTTTGACTTGTCTAAATTCTTGATATATCTTCTTCTTCTATATATATATATATATTATAAAGATCCAAGGACCATCAAACTATGTGTCACCCTCAAATCATCTACCCACCCCTTGATCCACTGTTGATCTTAAAACTCTCTCACCTTCCCAACCATTGATTAACGCCGACCCCACACCGTGATGTGACAAAATACTTACATGACACAAAAAACAGTTTGTATGTTCCCTCTTTTCCATGACTTTCACCAGCCATTTTTCTACCTACCTCTCAATCCCACCCAATCTTTAGCATCCTCCACATTAAAATCTATCTCACTTGCACTATCCGCTCCTAATTCTATCACATTAGCCTTGATGATTTCAGTTACTATAAAATTAACGTAAGGAGAACAATATGTTTTAATGATTCTGAGCTCTTTTTTGTGTTCATCATTACTATTGAACTAGATGACAACCCCGCGCGTTGCTGCAGGATATTAGAGTGCCAAAGACTCGATTGCTGAACATGCATTCAAATAATCGAAACACAAAAGTGCAGGCAAATTGAAAATCCAATTAGCAGTACATCCTACAAAATAGAATTTAATAACTTGATGATTATTTCAATTGTTCCGTTTCTATCCTTACAAACATAATGAATTAATAAACATTAAATTAGGTTGCAAATTATGTTAAATTTTACTGGCACGCATTAAAAATTCTAATCCCGTATATTTGTGAGTAACACTATGAAGCTTATTAGCTCTTTCTCCAAGGATATGCTGGTGATGCTGTCCAGGAAATTACTTAATTCAGGGAAAGCCATGGGATTATTGGTACACATAACAAAGTAGTTCATATCAGTTTCCGTTAGACACATTCCTTAATATACATATATACCTATAGAGAGTTTGCATCTCAAATACTGCAAGCATAGAGGAAATGATGAGGCCATTAAATCAAAGGTATCACCGTCAAATCTTATATCAGATCAAAACTCTTTCTCTAAGCCAATGCTATGCAAGAATTGGCCTAGTGACATTGAATAAATGATAGTATGTAGATAATAGCATCGGATCAGTAGTTGTGTGGCAACATTTCTCCTCATGCCGATCTGTTAGCAAGATAGAACGTGTAATAGTAGCCGGAATAATAGGAGGAAGAGGAAGATATATATTATTATGTATAGCTGTGTGGATTACATCTTGAGCCCCATGCAACTGGCTTGCTGAACCGAAGGTGCAATTGCAAACAGGTGACAGGCCAGATGCTGTGGAGGTCAAGAGAGGGGATGATCGCTGTCACTGCATGAGGAGCACATATCCGCTAGCAATCGCAGGTGCCAAACTATCAGCAACACCTATAGCTCGACGTCTGCCCAGAATGTGTTTGCGATGACATGTGATGAGGAAGCAGCGAAGATTTGTAGTGCCATGGAGGCCAACCGATGGACTGCTATCAAGCGATGGCTCATCTTCCATCGCCGGTTAAAGCAGGAAATAAAAGGCATTAATGGTGTTGATGACAGTGGAGTAACATTTGGCAGACATGAACATAACCCACAGAAATATAAGGTGTATTAATCATATTGGTATTTTGATTGCATAATGGTGGCAGAAGTAATTAAAGAAACGGCTGAACAAATAGCACTATATTAATCACGCTGGTATTTTGATCACACCATGGTAGCAGAAGTAAATAATTGGGTGCGCTGGAAGATGATTGACTGCATGGTGTGGATTATAGAGGATGGATAGGATGCATTGTACACTATGACCCGACGGATGAAACTTTTATGATGATGTGGCTCGCTGAGAGTTGAGCTTTATAGGAGTAAATGATCCTTAGTGAGTTGCATCTATATAAGATATATAGATATACCAATATCTTCTCACATACTCTGTACCATCTTTTCTAACACTCTCATTTAAAAGTATGTTGCAACCTGATAATGAAGACATAATTTAGTGTTTTGCTATTGATATATTTAAACTAATATACCATATAGTATGTTCAAATGTCATGCATTTTTCTTGAACAATATTCCAGAACTTCCATTTCGTTTTGTGCTAGAAAAGATGCTTCCAAATGATCATTTGGGGACGAGGCGTTTTAGTAATGCTTTTACTTTATATTTTTTAAGAATGCAAATTCTTGTGTCCTCGATATATATGAGTGGTTAGTGATGGAGTATGTATATATATAAAAATAGCTGGTGAGATTTTTTTTCCCAGGATATGAGAGCACCAGTGGCCTTGGGGTCTTGAACCACAAGCTATAGTAGGGATTTGGACTGTAGGAACGTATATGTACCCTATGTCAAGTGATGTTTTTTTTTTCTGATGGCAATTTGCATGCACTCGGTTAACCTGCTAGCACTATTGTACCAGCAAAGTCCGGCTCTTAATTGGCTGATGCACAGCCACAACGCCATGTGCCGTACCAGCTTGCGTGCTCCACGTGCCTAGATGCCCTACCAATCATGCATGGCCCTGCAGAGCCATTGACGGGATCCTGCTGTTGGTCCCGGTAGTCACGGTTGGGTGCCAGTTAGCAAGGGGGAGTTAGTTGGTAGGAGTAACAGTAGAGCCATACTACCTTGCGTGATTCACGTGCTTTGAGACAGATAGATGCCCTAGTGGTGCCTAATGATGAATCATGCAAGGCACAAACGCCGCGCGTTCTCCTATAAATGGAGCTCGAGGGGCACGATGATGATCAGTGGACAGGACAGCCAACAATAGAGAGTGTTGTAACTACTGCGTGTTGCAATAATCCCCGGCGGCAGCTAGCAGCATACGTGCTGCACCAAGCTGAGGTATTCCAACCCATCTATACACCAACTCTTTTTAATCAAATACAGTTAATTTGTTATTACTCCCTATAAACTCTCTCTCACGCACACTCCCACACTAGTAGATACTCGATGCAATAGTGCCGTAGCAGCAGAGTGTAGTCGTTTGGGCCATTTTAAGCAACTGACCAGTCTGTGAAGGCTGTACGTATTCTGACATTATTGTTGCAGCCATGCAAGCGCATTCAGCCATTATGTTTACGACAGATAATCTACTAATGAGGAACACCTACTGGTCCCGATTATATGTGCCTAAAAAGTGTGGTCGTATGACCACCGATTAGTTGTGATCAGAGTCAATTAGTCGGTGCTAATCACGATTAGTCTGTGTGTATGTGTGTGGCTACTTTCATGTACTTTTTCTTTCGTCCAGAAACTAAAGTATCCAGTCAATTTAGAAAAGAATATGTGGTTAAAGAAAGACAATTTGAATTCTTACACACACACACACACACACACACACACACACACACACAGAGGAAAAATCCATTCTGCTCCCAAGTATATTAGGATGGAGAGTGACTTGGAGTCTAAGCTAGAACTGACGCAATAATAATAAATTTTAGGAATTCAAGATGTAGAAAAAAACATATCGAGCACGCGTGTTGGTGGCGTGTTTTCACTATTTTTTTTACACCACATGATGTTTGGAACCATTTACTAAGGATTTGCATGAAGCTCGTGTGTATACTGCCCCCCTAGTCTTCCATCAGTTAGGCGAACATTACCTAAAACTTAGTACTATATACTCCCTCCATTCCAAATTATAAGTCATTTCAATTTTCTTAGAGGGTTAAAGAATCCCAAATTTGACCAAATTTGTAAAGAGAAATACAAAGATTTATGAAATCAAATAGGTATATTAAAACCATCTAACCAAATTGGCTAGGAACCCGTTTGCAGATATATAATGATTAGTGGACCTAGTTGTTTATTTCGGAAAAAAAAAAAGAAACAAGATGCGAGGAAAGAGACGAAATCAGATCAACAAGCCACACCCGACAGACATGAAAACGCACACAGAGATATCCTCTCTGATAGAACTTTTTTTTGTTTCAAAAAATAACACAAACCGTTCTACCATAATGCAAGAACTTGTACTCCTTGTACTCCCCTTTCAAATTGCAAGTCATTATTGCTTCTTTCTTAGCAAGAGATTGTTCATTTTAAAGTTTATTTAATTTTCAGCGGTAATATAGGATGTTATCATTATTGATCTATTTATATTTTTTTATATGTAGGAAACATGGATAAGAGATTGCCCAAATATGTTCTTTTCAAAGGAGACAATGGCAACTACATGGCCGCTGGGACCCCTCCTGACACAGATCAGGTTTACTTGCAGTTTTATGTTTCTCCTGAGGATAAGCTTATGGCAAGATGCAGACATACCATTGAATACACCAACGACAGTGATGGATCCATCCGCATAAAGTCTGACTACTATGATGGCATGTACTGGAAGCTTAGCCCGAACTGGATCTGGGTAAACTCCAGCGACAGCAGCGACAGCGACAGCTACCGCAACACCTTGTTCCGACCGGTCAAGATTGGTGAAGGCACGTACGCACTACAGAACCTCGGCAACGGCAACTACTGCCACAGGTTGACCGCTGATTACAAGCAAAGTTGCCTCAACGCCTCTTCGCCATCCATCGGCAGGGAGGCATACCTGACAGTGGAAGAAGCTGTTCTTTCTCGGAGGATTTACGACATCCAATACCGCACCAAGGAGGCTAAGGGTGTGTTCGGCGTTTTAGAGTCTAAAATTTAGAGGGATTTAAACACAAAGAATCTTGTCTTAAATAAAGTTTAATTACAAAACTAACTGCAGAACCCCCCCTCTAAATCGCGAGACGAATTTAACGAGGGTAGTTAAGCCGTGATTAGACGATATTTACTGTAGCATCACTGTAGCAAAACATAGATTAATTAGGCTCATTAGATTCGTCTCGTAAAGATGTACCCATCTGTAAAAAGGTTTTGTCATTAAACTTTATTTAATACTTCTAAATAATAAGATTCTCTTTAGAGTTAAATTTTAGAGGGGTCTAAACGGTGAAACGAACACACCCTAAGATTCATAACGAAAAGGTCATCACTCTGACTTCTAGGGAGGCATTTAACAGTACCACCACAGCGGACAAGATGACGCTAGGCCTCAAGTATACTATCGCTAAGGAAAGGAAATGGGACTCCAGTGTCTCCATGAAGTTTGGTGTCAAAACCACCCTTCAAGCTGGAATCCCAGAAGTTGCAAGTGCGGGCATTGAGATTGAAACTGAGTTTAGTTCCTCGTATGATTGGGGCCAGTCCATTCAGGAAACAGTGGAGGAGTCCACGGATTATGAAGTTACTGTGCCTCCAAGCACCAAGGTAAAAGTTAGCGTGGTGGCAAAACAGGCCACCTGCGATATTCCCTTCTCTTACACCCAGGAGGATGTTTTGACCACCGGAGAAACAGTGAAAACTACGTTTAATGATGGGATCTACCGTGGTGTCAACAGCTATGACGTGAAAATCGAACACTCGCTGCTCTGATCATTTATAGCAAGACCCATGCATGGATCATGCCTGGAGTGCCCAAGCCATGCTGTTTTCCTAGCCTATTTGGTGTGTTGCAAGTGGATAGCTGTGCGATTGTGTCTGTCCTGTCTAGTGCTCTATTATCCATTGGAGTTAAAATAAGCCACTACGGTTTCCTTTGTTGTGTGGCACATGTTTTTTTTTTTTTTGTGTGTGTGTACGTGTTTTCAGTCTGGTGTGCTGTCCTATGTTTTGTGGTTTCCCTGTTTATTGGAAATAATAATAATGGCACTCCAGTACTGCTAGCTGTTGCTACCTATATTGAGGAGAAACTCTTGTCGCTCTCTACTGAATTTGAAGAAAAAAAAGGCTCTCTAATGTTTATTTCTGGGCAGCGTTAAATTTTCAAGGAATCTACAATCTCGCGCCGGCGGCAAAAACACCAGGAGAGAAATGTCGCCCCACAATCCTGCACGCCGGCATCACAATCCTGCACGCCGAAGCTTGACAATCGGCAGTACAATGAGCTCTTGTCTCTTGCTCTGGAGACCGCAGGCCTACCCGTGCTCGACGCTCAAGACAACATCCTTGTGCTACGGGGCCGGCGGCTCCCCTCGGCTGGACGAGTTGGAGTAGTAACGGAACGGCGGCCTCGGAGACGTCCCGGAGAAGCGGACATTCCACGCCAGAGGAGGAGATGATGACCATGGGGCGGGGGCGGCCTCGGAGGGTGCGCACGCGTTCCATACCCAGTGCATCACCGGCTAATTAGAATTTAAGATGCACCTTCGATGAGTAATGAGAATTAGCTCTTCTGTGTTTCAACAGATCGATCTCTAGCAGTAGTTTGTGTCTTTGTGATCTCTTCCATAAAGAACTCTCTCTTCTTCTTCTTCTTCTTTTTTTTTTTGGTAAACTCGAGCTATTAAATCTGGATTGATGTATATATGTCTCTGTTCTCATGTTCCCATTCTTCCAAGCCGTATTGGTTGGCAATGTTTGCAAATATTGAAATATATTTCCTATTCTAAAAAAAGTATGAGCCTGCATGTGAAATATCCTTGAAAAGATATTGAAGTCTATTTTCATTTGCAACAAACCATGCAACATTTAGACTTCTGAGCAAGGATTTATGGAGTTTAGTGGATGCTGCCATGCAACCAAGTTTCTGCGCGAAAATTGAAAGGACTTTTGGATACTCCATGCAAACAGCAAATCAAGAGTCAAGAAGACCTTTCATATGGTGAATTAGCACTCAGATTAATGTCACAACTTTTCATATGCTATTCATAATATAAATACTCTTGTAACCCTCCATTGTAAAGAGATGCTTCTTTTTTTTTTTTTTGAGGGCCATTGTAAAGAGACTTCGATTATGAAAATATAGACACCTTGTGTGTGTTCTCGTTCCATATAGAGAATATTTAAAAACCCCTAGTGAGGCACTGAGTGTCTTTCAACAATTGTTCTTTCGATTCCTGAGGGGGATTGTAGAACACAAAATTTCAGTTCACCCCGTTCGTGCTTTCATGTCTATATGGTGTGATTGCGTGGACTGGTTCTTATCGGTGCGTGGAAGAGCGGCTATCTTAGTGGTTCGTCACGGGTGCAAGATCTCGTGGTGTGCTACCTCTCCACCATCAGGTCATGCAACAATAGTTATCAAGTTCTCCATGTGTTCCACCGTGATGATCGGGCCATATATAAAAAGCTTGCTGCACATAATCAATATGTGTGCGCACATCATAACTAACTTTTGATTATTATTTTTTTGGGAAAAAACCTAAACTGACATATAAAATGTACTCCGGTTTCTGTGATCAAGAATCTTTTTGTCCCATTGAGTGGAAAAATAAGCATACAGATTCAACCTTAGCCAATGAGCTGCATTGGAAGATTATAAACTTTGTGAAGAGGAGATATTATGTCTTTTTTTTTTCTTGTTGTCTCATCAATATAGTGTTTGTGCACTTATAATGATCCTCTCAATTTTTGTCAAGGTTGTATTTTGTTGTGACTTTTTTTAAGGCAAATGCGACTATAGCTTGCTCGAAAGTCAAGGTTAAGGTTATTACAATCTTCGCATCAGGGAAAAGAGAAAAAAATGAAAATATATTCTCTTTTCTACCCAAAAAAAATACAAATACAAAAATTAAGAAAAAGGAAAAGGTCACGGGCGCCATTCAGTTGGGCCCAACACAGTCCAGCCCGCGCGCAGCGACGGCCTGTTCCACGCTAATCTGTTTCTTGCAGCGCGCTGAACTAGTCGTCCGACTCGAAATCCGTTTTCTCCTCCGGAACCGTGTAACTCGGACTGACACGCTTATATATGTTCGTTCCTCCTCCAACGCCGGGGCTACTTGCTTACCTCAACACATCTATCCATCCACCCCACCCCACGACGCACCGGGATCCTCTGACGAGCGTCCCGATCACTGACCCGTGGCCCCTGGCTCCACAGGTCAGTGACTGCTCGTCAGAGGGACGAGCGTCAGAGGATCCGGTTCCACGACCCCGACGACACCGCCTGGCGTCTCTCCAGCGATGGCCGACGAGATGACGACGGAGCGTGCCCAGGCCGCCTCGACCGACAAAAGCACCACAGCGCACGCTGCTGCCGTCGTTCAGCAACACCCGTCAATGACTCCACTTGTTCCCGAACAGCAGGAGAGCCAGTTGCCAGATGGACACGATTCGACACCGGTTTTGGACGAAGCGCAGAACCACGGCGTGCCTCCGCCGCCGGATGGTAACGCACGGGATAGTTGTGACGCCCCGCAGATCCGTGCGGTGACGTTTCAGGCCATGAGTGAGGCAGCAGATCCAGCGGGTTTCTTCCCTCCGGTCAATGACGAGAGCGCGGAACACGCCGCAACCGCGGGCAGCATGTTGGCGGCGAACGACGTCGTCGTTCTACGGAGTCCGGATCTGTTTCCTTCAGAGCAGGAGGAGTTCTTCCCAGAACACGAAGCCGTGCGGTCTGCAGACGACGAAGGAGAAGGGCGCCACGGCGGCCTGGCAACAAGCCCGTTGGTAGAGTATGTTGCCGAGCTCGGCGCACTGATCCACCGAGTCGCCGAGCTCGACGGGTACGACAACATGCAGTCCCGTGCGTTCGTGGTTCATGCCTTGGAGTCTGCCCAGCTGCCCGGGTTCCGTCGTCGTCGCCGCCAAGAGTCTGCCCTGGCCGGGATCATCGTGACCGCGGCCGACCAGTTTGGGCTCGCACTGATGGCTGACATGTTCCGGAACGGCGGGTTCCGCGGGTTCCCGTCGGACCGGAACGGCATCGCATTTGACGAGTTGCCGTCGTACCGGAACGGCGGCTTCGGAGCCGTCCCGGCGTCCGCCGCCGCTGTGGCTACCCTGGAGAAGCGGACATTCCACGCCGCCGGCCTCGGAGGGTGCGCCATTTGCTTGGACGAGGAGTTCGAGGAGGGCCAGGAGCTCAGCGTGATGCCGTGCTCGCACGCGTTCCATACGCAGTGCATCAACGCGTGGCTGGGGCAGAGCAACATGTGCCCTCTCTGCCGGCATGCGCTGCCCACAAGCGAGGACTAGTGAAATTAGCTGTGTGTTTCAAAAGATCAAACTCTAGCTAGTTTGTGATCTCTTGCATAAAGAAATGTCACAACTTTTTTTTTTGGTGAACTCGAGTTGTTAAATCTTGTTGTATGTCTCAATTTTCATATTCCCATTCTTTTCAAACAGTATTGTGTTGGCAATTTTGTCTTCGATTGATGTGGTAAGATCTCTAGCCCTTGACCCATGCATGTGACTCCTTTTTTCGTTCATATAAGGATAGCTAGAGGGTTCACCCACACAACTACCCTGCTAGTATCAACAATCTAACTACGATTGTGTTATATGTTTTTGGTGGCTCATTGATTAATTCTTATCTGATCATCAATATTTTATATCACTGCTATTTTAATTGGTAAGTTTTCACCCAAAAAAGAAGGGTGTCTAGCAGGTTTTCACAAAAGCTGGTGGAACCTAGTTACAGTTAATACAGAGCTTGGACGCCTATACTGTTGTTTTGGCTTGGCTCCTGACGTATGCATGGGTTATTAATGATTATCCTCTGTGAGGTGCTTGTTAGTTCAAATACAAAGGAATAGCATCCAGGCTCTCCATGCATGCTTGTTCTTTTCTAATTAGCACGTGGGTGCTATTTTGATGGAGCCGTAGCAAGTCGCCTGTTGAGAGCACCTCCAAGAGATTCTCATAAAATTAGCACTATAAATTTATTTTTGGGAGCAGCTCAAAAATTATGAGGGGGAATTTTCTTCTCTCATCCAACAATTTTTTAAAAAAAAAAAAAGTGGATCAAAACACTTTTGATTTGGCTACAGCAGCATTTAGGGTCACATAAACATTAACTTTATTGGAAAAGAAGGAATGATGCACTAATTCTTTCCTTGTTGAAGATGATTTTTTGATTGAACCCCAATATTTTGATTTGAGGGAGGTTTATGGGACTCTCTTGGAGATGCTTTTAGCTCGGTTTAGAAATAAATAGCTCCTCATTGCAGTTATCTACACATTTTCAAGAATAATACAGTTTTGAACCCTGAGTAGGTATTTTTTTTCTTAGCACTGCAGCACACACGGACACGGTTGCCAACAGCTCCCTTGTATTTCTTCCGGTGGTCCTACCCAAACAGTGCTAGTGTGTGCGGGTTGTGCTAATCAAAGAACAATAATGACGAAGTTGTGAAGAATAATGTATTAAGCTGCCTTGTTGTGATGGGAAGTGGCAGGATGGCTGCAAGGGAGGGGATCATCTACCTCCAGCGCCCAATACCCCCCCCCCCCCCCCCCCCCCCCTCCCCCTCCCCCAAACCCCTCTACATTTCGGATGAAGCTGGCCGAGGATATTCTACCTCCCACCCTCTTGACTGCTAGTAATAGCATAGTCAGCAGCTAGCGGAACTACTCTTGTTTTTTGTCAAAAATAAAAAAATTTCATCTTAGTTATTTGAAACATATCATTGTCAGGGCTCATAAAAAAGTACTTTCTATTATTGTGATTTGTGAGACTCGAACGTACTTACTATTTCTTGACTGAATTTTTATCGGAGATGAGTACATCATCTCGTTTTGAGTCTACTAGAGGGTTGACCCACACAACTGTGTTGGTAGTATCAACAATCTAACTAAAATTAATTTATATGTTTTGGGTGGCTCATTAATTTTTATCTTATCATTAATATTTTAACTGATAAGTTTTGAGTTTATACATGGCATTTTAGGCTATTGTATTTTAATAGCAATGGTGTATAGTTTCCAAACATTTATAGATGAATTTTGGGCTAAACTTTTATAATGGCAATGTGGTATAATTTATTTTTGGTGATTGACATACTAATTTCTAGGCCTTGAGATACATTTTTTTTGGCAAAATATTAATATAAGGAGTATATATATATAGATGAAATGAGATAAGTCATGACAAGAGGATATCTGAATACCTGCTAGCATCTACCTCTGAATGACATAGACGTCTATTGGACGTTATCGAGAGGAAGTTAACACTAAGAATGAAATAAAAGTGTGGTAGTGTTGAATTGGAAGGTGAGCTGAACCCATGCACCAAATGGCGCCATGGCGCCCGGAGGAAAATGAGAAGAGGCTAGAGATTCAATACACCTACCGACATTAACGAATAGTAAGGATCGACGGCTATGCTAATCATAGTACTTGTGGAAAATATGTATGATTTGTTTGGACAACTGAATCTATTTGCACAATTATTTATTTGTTCCAGCCAAGTGACATCAAGGACATCACATTAGCCTAGCAGGACACTTGGGCCAAACAAGATCAGGTGCCTCAGAGCACGTAAGGTAGAGGACGACAGTTCAGTCGATCTTCTGAACAAAATGTTAAACGAGCGCGAGCGACGGAACATGATGGAAAAAAATTTTCTATGCGGACGGTACGCATACGTGCGGGTCGTGCGTGACCCGCTCTTGATTTGCTCCGACGCCCGCACGTTATCCTCGCAACTCCCAGCTTCCGCACGCACGTCCCTAACTGCTCGTTATCGTAATCCGAGTCGAGGTCATGCAAATACACTACGCAATGGTACAGATCCGAGTAGGGCATGTTTGGCGGGAACCAGAATCTATAAAGTGAAAACGTACCATGCCATATCCCCATCAAATCGAATAGATAATAAAACCAACACCTCTGCCACGGTCGTGCGTATACATCTCGAAAGATCAAGCGCGTATTGCTGCCCACAATCAGCAATGGACGAGGAATTCGTCATGGACGACGAAGTAAGAAGTGAAGTCATACGGACAATCAGGGGTTACAAAGGTTTACTACGACGATGTATAGCACGGTCAATAAAAGCAGACGCCGCCCAGGAACACGCAAACCATGTGGCTCCGCAAGCTGCCGGCGACGACCACCACCTCGCCGGCGTCGACAGTGCCGAAGCGCCGCGCGAGCGTGATGATGACTGCCCACCCGGCGGTCGCCTCCCGGATCCAAGCGTCAGAACTGCGGACGACAGCGGTGTCTGCTTGCTCCAAGACGCAGAGCATACGCGCGATGATGATTCGTTTCAGGACGAGGAGCTCGATGGAGATCAGTACGGAGAGGACGTGGAAGAGGGCCCCAATGATTTCGATGAAACCGAACCCCAAGTTATCGAGATGTTGGAGCAAGGTTTATATGAGGAGGCTTACGATTTCATCCTACAAGGCCTCGATCCTCAAGGCCTGGAATACGTCGATGAGATAATGGACTTCGTATTTGGGCTCCCGCAGGACGACGACGACGACGACATCCTGGAGCGGGTTTGTGAAGCCATAGCCGATGGAAGGCTGCTTGCCTCACGCAGCCAGGCTACCGTAGCAGAGTCGGACGAACCCAACCGTGGCTTTGTGGACGTCCCTACATCTGCCGCGACGGTCGCCGGTCTCGAAAGACAAAAGCACCACACATCAAGCGACGACAAAAACAAGGGATCACGCTTATGTAACCACTTGTGCCCGTTTTGCTGTCGTTCGCTGCCTACAGAGGAGCAATGAGTAGCTCAAAATTAGTATACCACTTGTTTCTTACACTCTGGATTATTATTATTAACAGTTATTTTCACGCTTGTGATCGTTTCTGTTCCTTTTTTTTTTTTTTTGCGAAACCATTTCTGTTCCATTTTGAATGCCTTTAACTGAATTCGTTGATCACAAATTATTTTATAAAATCCATCGTATGACCGATCAACTTTTGATGTGTTTCCCTATGGCCAGCGTGACCCTTTCACTGTCGTTTCTTTCACATTTTCCTGCCGATTTATGTGCACGAGAAACAAAGTACAAACTGACCGGGAAACATTTCCCAACTTTCTTATCCCTAACGATTATTTCCTGTGGGTGTCAGGGAAGTAAATTCTGACAGGTTTTTCAATTTTTTTTGACTTTTTTGAACACATGGATATTCTGTTTTCCAGGAGTGATAGTTTGAACATTGTCAATAATGCAATTAACTCGACCGATAGAATTCTTAGAGACTAAAATAAAATCCATATCAACTTATGGAAAATGATATAGACATTGATAGTGTCGGCTATCTAAGGGATCAAATGTCCTTGCTTGGATGAAGTTGGCAAAAAGTTGCTTTAATTTCTTAGTTTAAGTAGCTTTTGCGCTCATAGTCTATGAGTATAGTTTTGAACTGAAATATATGCAACAAAACTAGATCCACTATGAGTATAGTTTTGACTATTTTTAGATTTTTTTAAAAAAATCCAACATTTTAGATATATTAGTACAATTTTAAAATACTATTTCAACATTTACTAAAAATGTTGAATTAGAATCTTTGAAAATGTTGAACTAATATATTTGCATATTGAACTAGTTTTTTCAATTGTTGAAACCTACTTTTTGAAAAGTTCAACTACAGTGTTGAAAGAAAAGGAAGAAAAATTGAATCTGGGCTACTTGACCTCGGTGGGCTGCTCTTTATCTATTTGTTAGGGATGGCGGGTTGCTCACAGCTTGACCTGCTCCTAATCTCGCGCCCGTCCAAGTGCTAGGCCGATGTTGGGCCGTTTGATGTCAAAGCAATTTGGGATGGTTGATGAATAAGCTGTCTCGGGTACATGGCGCCTCGTGGTTGGACAGAACTTTGACTTAATGGCATCATGTTACAGCTGACAAATGTTTTACTGCTACGTTTAGGTTGCATGACCAAAAGGATTACACACAAAGATTTCTATTTTCAATATTGATATGTCCTTTATCGGAACTTATGACTCACATGTATCAACAACAATCAGGATATTATTTTTTTTTTTGACCGAAAAACTGTGAGGGAATTCCTCACAGTGCAAGCCATTTTTTATATATAAAAAGAGCAAAAACTGTACAGGATCTAAGGCTAAAGGTTAAAACTAGAGGAAACAACAAAATAGACAAAAAGACGAAAAGGAAACAACAGGGTTATTTACAGCGAATCTAGCCATTGTCTAATAACCTGATGGTGCCTATCAGGAATTCTGTAAAGATGCAAAATGATTTCATCTCTGAAGGCTTGCTTCCACGATGCCACAGTAGGATGCTTGTGATCAAAAATCTTTGCGTTCCTAACTTTCCAAATGCCCCATGTAGCAATCGAGAAAATTTCCATGAAGAACTGATGCTGAAATTGACGCTTTATTTTATCTGACATGGAGTGCTTATAAGCCATCATATATCGGGCGTTACATTTTTGACAGATGCAAAGTTTTTCTCTTGCAGTTTTGTTCTTGATATATTCATATCCAGAGACCATTTCTAGGCAAAATACAAATGATCAACGAAACCCAACTTGTAATTGCCTTTAAATGGATTCCAAATGGAAAATCAAAAGTGGCACATGAATAATGTCGCACCCGAATATATGGATGGCACAGTGCTCCATGGGCACTTTTGTGCATATCAGAGATATTTTGAAAGAAGGCACTAACGGCATTTAATCAAACACGTGGCAGCATTCTCGAATCCACGATTTTAATTTACTCCTCGGGGCAGCTTGAACCAACATTCCCTACTGTAGATACATCCGATTAGCATGTGATCGACCGTTTGAATTTCCTGGGAGCAAAGAGCGCAGTTTTTCCGTATCAACAAGTAGGTACTTATCAAGTTTTTCCGTGCACTGGACCGTCATGCGTATCAACAACTAGGTACTTATCAAGTTGCAAAAGAGCGCCTTTGTAGCTTTTCTGAAGTCCAGCATGACGGTCCAGTGCCCCCCCCCCCCCCCCCCCCCCCCCCCCCCCCCCCCCCCCAAAAAAAAAAAAAAGCATTTGAATGGGGCACGGACTTTCCAAATTTGTTTACTACCTTGCAGGTAGGTGTGCCCATGGAAATATGCTGCGTAGTTTTTTTTTTAGGACAACTCCCATCGTTTATTGATTCATGGAGATGGAGTTACAGATGCCAGTAGGCGGACTCAGAAGCCAGGCATGGCGACCTACAGACTCATAGATACAATGACGAGCTAAAATGTGAGCATCAACATTCGACTCTCGACCTTCGTGAACTAAATCCACCAAAGTAAAACCAGCCATTCGTGCCTTGATCTCCTGGATGATCTGGCCATATTCTCCCATACCTGCACCGTGAGCGTTTTTGACGACGTTCAGGCAGTCGCTTGCCACCCTGAAGCTCTGTAAGCCGAGATCAGCCGCAAGCGCCAAGGCCTCCCTACAAGCAGAGGCCTCCAACTGTTCCGCGTCCAACACACCCTGCACAACGATGGCCGACGCCCCCATGAATCTTCCACTTCCATCCCTAGCGACAGCGGCAACCGCACCAGTGCTCGAGGTTTTGGACAGGGCAGCATCAACATTGATCTTCATTCTCCCCTCTGGTGGGGGGATCCACCGAAGCTTTGTTGGCTGGTGTTCGCCTCCCCTTTTCTCTCCCGGAGCCGGCACACCCATGTTCAGGTCAGCAAGGAACCTATCAATAAAATCGTGAGTGGAAAGCGGGCTTTGGAAAGACTGCTCATGTATAGCCTTCCTTCTAGCAAACCAGATTGCCCGTAGCGTTACTACCACCCTCGTAGCCTTCTCAAGTGGCAAAGTTTAAAACATGGTTGCTAGCCACCCTCGGGCATCCCGCTCTTGGATATGACAGAGGTGTTCAACCATGTCCTCTTCCTCCAAGGCCCACACACATCGGGACATATTGCAATCCAACAGTGAGTGTCGCCAGGAATCCTCCAACCCGCATAAACTGCAAGTACTTTGTGTTGACATGTTCCTATGGTGGAGTACGTCCTTCGTGGGAATCGAATGTTTAGCCAACCTCCACAGAAAAATGCGGAGCTTCGTGGGTACCTTGGTGTTCCAAATGGTCGACCACTCTTTCTCGTCCGCCCTTGTGTTTGATCTACCCGCGTCATGCTCCATCCAGGCAGAATGCTTGATGCAGTTGTTCACCAGCATACGGTACGCCGAGCGAACCGAGAAGATACCAGATTTCTCGTAGTGCCACGCCCAAAAATCAGACGGGCGTCGAGTGCACAATGGGATGCTCTGAATTACTTCCCTGTCCATTGGTGCGAAGGCCTCTTCAAGGAGTTCAGTTTTCCACGAGCTCATCGTATGGTCGATCAGCTCGCTAACCAGGGCTAGGTGTTGAGCTTCTTGACTGCGGCTCACCGGTCGGAATAATCCATCTCTGGGGAGCCAATTCATGTGCCATATACTCAAATGCGTAGGTGGAAGGCAGCGAAATACGATACGGTCCAGAGCCTAGCCATTTTGGCTTGGTCCGAGCACGGCACGGTGAGAACCATAGAAAGGCCGTGCCAGCTAAAAGCCCGTTTAGAGCTGTCCTTGGGCTTAGGCGCAAGCCCGTCATACCGGCACAACGCGACTCGTTTAGCGGCTGGCCCATTTGGCCCATCATGCGGACTGTGTACCTTGGCCCGGCTCGACATGGTCCATTTAGTCTCATTTTGCATATAGAAACACTAAAAACAGAGAAAAAAATCATTTTTTTAGCCAAGGGCCAGGCCAACACGGCACGGCCATTAGGCCCTGACCCGCCCGTCTAACACTGACCATGTTGTGCTTGGGCTTGGCCTCAGACCTGTTGTGCCGGCTCGGCCCGGCCCGGTCCGTTAGCCATAAGAGCCGTACTGGCCGTCAACGAAATGGACCGGTTCGTGACGGGCTCGTTCCGTGCCGGTTGCCAGCTATAATTCGCAAGGAGAAGCTTCGCGCATTTGAGCCTCCTTTGCCTGCTCTTAGCTATGCCTTGCGTAGGCGAGAGCTACTGTGCATCACCAAGCCACAGCTCATGGAGGCAGAGCCTCGAACGAATAGCAGAGCAGAGCATGGAGATTCAGAGCACCGTCGAAACATTTTCGATTGCGCTGCTTCCTCGTCTTGCAACGCGTGCAGCTGTCGCAAGTGACGCTTCGGTGTGTTCGGCGCGGGAGCACACGTTGTTGCACAGTTCAAATGAGTTTGCATGCTCCACTGTTCTGGATTAGCTAGCGTAAACTTTCCATATCGCGTGGCGTTCGATTTACTGCTGCGAGGGCACAGTTATAGAAAGTTCCGCGGTGACAACCGAGCAGCCGGAGCTCGCTGTCTGGAGAAACCGAACTGGAGTCGAAGTCGGCACGAGCAGGGCACGTCCACGGATGCGACTCCGACTCCGAGTCTGACCCGTCATCCACGCCGGCGGTCTATAAATATGTTCGCATATCGGGCGCAAGTATCCTCCCCAACAAGAGACCAGACCAATCGTGAATCGTCCGTAACAAAAGATCAAACTGTATGGCCCTCGGTAGGTCGGTCAGCTACATGGACGTGGTGTGGAGGTCCAGTCTTGAACTGCATTCGCGCATAAATGAACTGTTGAAGGCCCGGCAACTGTTGATAGAAGCAGAAACCCAAGGACACACTGCACATGAGGCTCGGCCAACCACCGGTGATGATGACCAGCTCGCCAGCGTAGTCGACGGTTCAGAGCCCAGTTATTTCCGACATTCCAACGCCCCCACCACGGATCAACGACCTTACATCAATGTTGAATCGCTCCACCAGACCAACGACGACGACGAACCAATGCCAATGGTGACCGAACAGGACGCTGAAGATTTCTATCCTCTGGACGCTCCCTTCGCCATGGACGAAGAAGACGACACGATGCAGCTTGGTGGTCGTGCTGACCTGCTCACTGACGCAGAGCTCTGGAACGACGACGACGTTGAAGAGGATATCCATCAAGCTGTAGCCATTCAGGCTAACAACTCCATTGTTTTTGGCCAGGCGTACCGCGATTACACCTCGGTGTTCTCCCCCTGCTCTGCTTCTCACACAACTGGTGCTAGCCGTCCTGAGGCACCACGCAACAGTGGTTTGCATGACACCAACTCTGTGGTGTGGGACCACGACGATTTCAATCCGGTGGAGGAGCCGTTCGATGATGATCCTGACAACACTTTTCTCTGGGCAAATCGTTGGTACCACCAGGTTTACAATTCCCACGATGACGACGAGATAGAGGAGGAGTACCTTCATCGAGCTACTTTAGCTGGAAGGTTGCATATCCCGCACATCGAGGATACTCCCGTGATGTTCAGCGGAGCACACCGCAACGGCGGCTTCGGCGGTGTCCCTGCCTCTGCCGCGGCGATTGCGAGTCTCAAGAAGCAAAAGTACGAAGGATTGGGAGTGGAAGGTGACAGTGGGTGCGTCATCTGCATGGAGGTCTTCATGAAAGGCAAGAAACTCCTTGTAATGCCGTGCAAGTACATGCATAGGTTCCATGGCAAATGCCTCAAAAAGTGGTTGTCGTGTAGTCGCTTGTGCCCGCTCTGTCGCCATGCGCTGCCTACCGAGGAGCAAAATGAGCACAAGAGTGTCAATGTAATTTTGTAGAATTGCTCCGGTTAATGAATCGTGATCGGTTTTGCTTATATTTTCTCTAGCATTATTAGACATGCACAATCATTTTACCTTCAGAAACTATTACTTTTGGGATGCAAATGCCATAGACTTTGGTCTTTGGAGCATACGTGAACTCAGAAGCGTTCTCATGAGTTTTTCTTCATCCTTTGTCTTTCCTTTCTTGTTTTTATGCCTTTTTGTTCTTTTCCCCTACCGCAAGTGTTGTGCTTGCCTCCACCCGTAGTTAATAAGGCATCGTTTCACATAGCACTCACAACCTCCCCCCACCGCCCACACACTACGAAAGGGAAGGTTCCATGCACTGCCTACCGAGGGGCAAAATAAGCACAAGAGTAATTTTGTAGAATTGCTCCGGTCAATGAATAGTGATCTGTTTCGCTTATGTTTTTCTTTTGTATTATTATTAGAGATGCACAATTGTTTTACCTTCTCAATTATTTTGCTTTGTTTGGATGCAAATGCCATAAACTTTGGGGCAGACGTGAACTCTGAAGTACGTTCTCGTGAGCAGGGTTTGCAAATCCTGAAAAAACTGCGAAAACCGCTACAGGAAAAACCGGTCCGGTAAATCGGAAAAACCAGACGGTTTTTCATTTTGTTACATTACATAGCATCGGTTTTGACACAAAAAATCAAATTGATTTTACTTACCGGACCGGACCGATTTTTCTGGTAATTGAACCTGCTCGTGAGTTCTAATTTTTTTAGACGATTCGTGAGTTCTGCTTCGCTCTTTGTCTTTTTCTTTCTTGCGTCTTAGAGGAAACATCCATGTATGACACACACCCTTTCTTTTTTGTTTTCCTACCGCTTGTGTTGCGCTCACCCAGTTCTACCTTCTAAACCGAAATACCGCATCGCTCACATAACATTCACATCCTCACTGCCACTGGTTCGCTGCCAAGATCAAGTTAGAGTAGAGGCGGAGACAGGAGGGTGAGGGGCATGCGCCCCCATCAAAGATATTCTTGATCAGACTTTGGGGAACACTCTCTGCTTTGAAAGGTATATTTGAAGAACAGAACCAAGCATGGTGAGGCGTTCCATTAAAAAGGAATATTTGAAGAACTCTCTGCTTTGAAAATCATATTTAGTTTTTTTTACTAGGCTCAACGAGATGGTAAGTTGAGGTTGTTGCACTAAATTTAGAAAAATGTTCTCTTAATAATGACTAAACTGATGTTGAGTTAAAAGTAATATGGTTTACGAAATCAAGTTTGCTACACAGAACAATGTTCTATCTTTTAGAGGCCCGAATTTCTGGATTCGCACTGGGCCACGGAATGTCAGGACAGGCCCTGGTTCTTCTCAAGCGATGCTCGGAAGACGCCGGGCCGCTATAGCTGCTTCAGTGCCTCTGTTCCAATCCACATCGGAAGACCCCAAGCCAAATCCATGTCGACCCCGTTCCCGACACGTGCTACATGTCAACTCAATCAAGCATTAACATCTCGTGGAAGCGAGAAAATTAGTAGATCAAAATTGAGCGTAGTACATCGCTAATGAATCGCTTCCTCCCGCGGGCTATGGATGCGGAAGCCAGGCGTTCCGATCCCGAGTCCGCTGCCTCCGTGGAACCGTTTCCAACAGCAATATCGGAGCCACAAGCAGATGCCGTTCCCCAACCGTCCGCCACCGACGACGGCCAGCTCGCCTGGTCTGGTGCCCGCGGTGAAGTTCTCGATTGGTCGGACGCGGCCCACCTTCTCGATAATGGGCCGCCACCTGGCTTCGCCGCAGAAGCGTACCCCGACGGCGGGTTCGGCGGCGTGCCTGCCTCAGCCGCGGCGATCGCCGGCCTCGAGTGGCAGGAGTACGGCGTGGACGAGCCGTGGAAAAATAAACGACGCCGTACGGGGGAAGAAGAAGAAGCCGCCACGCCGGCGGTGTGCGCGATCTGCCTCAAGAAATTTGCTGTCGGTGCCGACCTTTTTTTTTTTTTTTTTTTTCGAAAGATGTCGGTGCCGACCTGATGGTGATGCCGTGCGCGCACAGGTTCCACGAGGCGTGCCTGGCCAAGTGGCTGTCGCTCAGCCGGTTGTGCCCGTGCTGTCGCCATGCGTTGCCGAGCGAGGAAGACGAGAAGGCCAAACAGGGCAACCAGGGATTGGAATGCCGGGCCACCGGGAGAAGTAACCGCGCCCGTCAGGCGAATGTGCGACTGTTTGGGCCTGAATGGGATAGTGGCGGTGAGGATGACTGTGAGTGAAGGACCTGGCACCATAAAATACCGATCTCATATTTTCTGTTTGCACTAGAGTGGCCCACTTAGTTTTTCTTTCCGAAATTCTTTCTTTGTTTGAATGCAAATTCAGTATTGGTCTTCTTCAGCTTGATTGAGAGCGAGACAATGAAGTTCGAAATACGTACCTGCTCGTAGCCACCGTATATAGGCAGAGGCTCACACCGTGTGAGGGCAGAGAATCAGAGGCACCCTCGGCATCGCCGGCCAGCACTCGGCGTTTGCTTTGCTCCTCGCGCTGGACGCTGGTGCTCTGCTCGCACAGTGCTGCGGCGCAGCCAGTCATCCGATGCAAACTCTCGGTGCGCACACGTTTCGTCAAGGAAGTTTGTCTGCGACTCTGCGTTGAGGCGCGAGTAGCTTTCCTCTGTCGGCGGTGCATTGGCAGCCTGTCCCATACAACTAGCCGCGGCGAAGGCGCTGTGGCCGTCGGTGACTCCCAGCAAGCACAAGGATTGTCTGGCCCTCCTTTGTTACTGGCAGCTGTGGAAGCATCGGAATGAGGTGGTCTTCCGAGCTGCCACCCCGTCGCTCCCTCGCTTGCTGATGACCTGCCGAGAAGAGGCCAAGCTGTGGCGATGGCGCATGGCGCGTGAAGACGAAGAAATTGCTAGTGCCTGGTGTCAAATGTTTTCATCCATGTAGTACGAACTTGCTAAACTCTGGTGTAAAATCTTTTGTAATATGCACTGGGCCAGTTTGGGCCACCATTATCAATGATTAATGGAATCAGGTGGGGAGTTCTCCTCCCCCCGTTGACCGTCAAAAAAAAGGCGCTGTGGCGACGACATGCTATATTTTCGAACGGTGGCCTCTCAACATGTCACCCCTGTGGCCCTGGTTAGGACCTAGAGTGACGGACCCTGATTGTGTCCTAATCTGGACCGGATTCCAAGCTTGTAAAACAAACAACGGCATATGCAGCAGCACACGAATCTGACCCGGCCACGCCAGCCCGTCCCCTCAAATAAACACAAAAGAATAACACGGCAGCCTCTCGTGCGATCGAACGTGCAGATTAGTAGAGCAAAACTTGATCGGCTAGCTATGGGCGCCATAATCAGCCTCGTTTCTCGGTCGGGAGACGTAGACGCCGGCGTAGTGCATGCTCGACCACCTGCAATCTCGGAGCATCCCTTGGATGATCTTTTGCTCAACAACGGAACCGCGGAGGCGGGGAGCCTAGGTGGCATGTAACCATCACGATCATCTCTCACGAGGAACAACAGACTGGTTTCGGCGGTGTCCCTGCCTCCGCCACGGCGATCGCCGAGCTCGAGAGGCAGGAGTACGGCGCCATGGTGGAGCCGAGAAAGAAGAAGAGACGCCGCGACAGCACGGGTGAAGCTTCAATTTCACCCACGACGACGGCGGCGGTGTCGTGCCCCATCTGCCTCGAGGACTTCGTGGTTGGCGACGGTCTGATCGTGATGCCGTGCTCGCACAGCTTCCATGGAAGCTGCTTGACCGAGTGGCTGAAACTTAGCCGCTTCTGCCCGTGCTGCCGCCACGCGTTGCCCCCTGAAGACGACGAGACAGGACATGTTAATACCAACGCTGGTAACACCAGCAGCCAAGGATCCGATCGCCAGGCGGCGGCGACTGAAGCACTACCCAGGAGAAGCAACCGAGCTCGCCAAGCGAATGTCCGTCTGTTTGGTCCTGAATGGGCCAGTCAGTAGCAGATCAGATAGGACTAGGATGGATGGCCTTAGCCGTGAGTAGAGCGAGCGGGCTCCGCATGCTGTTTTAGAGCCGTTGCAATATTCTATTTCTTGTCGCAGAAAGAAGCTAGCTGGATAAATCCCAGGAGTAAGGAACATGTTGTCTGATTAATCCAAACATTATGAAACATGAAAGGTTCTGATTGCTGCATTTTTGTACTACAAATTTGCAACAAACATTTTTGTACACACCTCTCTCTCTCTCTCTCTGTGAGATGGTAGGAGCCAGGACCGATCCGGTGATCAGTGACCTCATCGCCACGCTCTGTGTGGCATTGGCGGCGCTCCATGCCGACAGCAGAGCCAACGGAGAAGAGCGCGCAACGCAGCTATCCAACGGCTTCACCGCGACGCACGCGGCGGACGCGGCAGCGCCGTTCGAGCCGGTGCTGTACGCGCCCAACCGCGCCTTCGCGTTGGGCTTCCTCCGCGTGGGCGCGGCGTCGCTGGACCTCGCCGTGGTCCACCTCCCTTCCTCCTTCCCGCTCTGGCGCGCCACGCCGGCGCGGATGGGGGACTGGTCGCGCGCCGCCACGCTCGCCTTCGACAGGAGCCTGGTCCTCCTCACGGACCCGGAGCAGGCGGCGTGCTGTGGCGCACGCTGAACACGGACGGCGACACGGTGGCGCTGCAAAACTCCTCCGACCTCGTCATCCGGCGCTTCGACGAGAAGGACGCGGCGTGGCACAGCTTCGAGCACCCGGCCGGCACGCTGGTCCTGGGCCAGAACTTCTCCGCCGCCCCGTCCTCGCCGCCGCTCGTCTCCGCGAACCGCCGGTTCGCGCTGCGGCTCGCGGGGACGGGCATGGCGCTGCACATGGAGCTCTACGGCGGCCGCGCGAAGCCGGTGTACTGGCGGCACACGGTCCGCGAGGCGCAGGCTGAGAACGTGACGACGACGCAGCCACCGCCGCCGCCGGTGAGCGGGAACAACGCGACGCAGCCGCCGCAGACGCCGGTGTACGGCCGGATCGACGCGCGCGGGATCTTCGGGCTGTACCTCGAGGGCACCGGAGAGTCGGAGACAGAGTCGACGTGCTCTCGTTCGACACGTTCGCGCAGAACGTCACCAGCGCCGGCGGCGTGATCTTCCGGCGCATGACGCTGGAAGACGACGGCAACCTCCGCGCGTACTACTGGACGGAGGAGTCCAAAACCTGGACGCCGGACTACGCGGCCATCTCCAGGCGGTGCGGGCTTCCAACGTCGTGCGGTGCGTACGGCCTCTGCGTCCCCGGAGATGCTGCCCAGTGCCAGTGCCTCATCACCACCAACAGCGCGAGCACTTCTTCCCCGCCGTGCCACGCCGAGGAGACCGCCGACCTCTGCGCCGGCGGCGACTCGCTGCCGTTCGACGTGGTCCGGCGGACGCGGGTGTCCGTGGGATGGTTGACGTCACTGGCGGATGGTTGCGGAAGGCCTGGGAAAAGCAGACGTCAAAGCGCACGTTCCTCAACCATCCGCCAGTGACGTCTCCATGGACCAGGAAAATCTCGGTGTTCGTACTGCCCTCGACCTCGGCGAAGAAGCTGCTTGCGCCGGCAGAGCAGAGGAAGGGCACAACGACGACCAGGAGCAGTACGTCTCCGCCGTCGGTCAAGAGTATCTCGGAGATGGCGGATGCATGCATGGCAGGCTTCAAGAGGCAAGGCTGCAACGTGGAGCCGAGGAACACGAGACGCCGCCGCGTCATGGCCGAAGCACAGGATGTTAACATTGCTACGGGTGGAGCACCCGCGGTGCTGAGCTCCTGCTCCGTCTGCCATGAGGTTATCACGGTAGACGACGGCTCTGGCTTGATGCCATGCGGACACTGGTTTCACATTGGTTGTCAACCAGCAAGGCGTCAGTGGAATCAGCGCCCCTCTCCCTCCTGCAGCTGCTATGTGCTGCCCACAGTGGTAGCCACAGACCAAGGATTCCAAGACTGGCCAACTGAGCAAGTTGGGTCCGAATGGGGCGACAGTCAAGGATTCCAATAGCGACCAACCGAGCGACTTGGGCTTGAATGGGGGCGTCAACCAAGGATTCCAAGACAAGCCAACCGAACAAGTAGGGCCTATATAAATGGGACGACAAAAGGATTTCAAGATAGACCTGCCCAACTAACTATAGTTGGGCGCCAATGGGGCAACAACAACATGTCATCAGAAGGAGCCGTCTTCGAAGATGCTTATAAGGGTAGGATTTGCATACGTGTGTTCATAGACATAAGTGTACATGCGTTGTGAGTGTCTGAGTTGTACTGCAATTGCACAAAATAAAATCAGGACAAGCACCCAAGTGAAGGGCGCATCTTGTTTGGATTTGAGTGGACATTCTTCCAACATAGCAACATTCTCAAAGTAATGACATTACCAATTTGTCTGGTGCTATCTCTCAAGATCATTTGTTTAAAAATGTTTATGGCCGGGTCTCGTTGGATCTCCCTAGTTAGGTCATGTTTGATGATAATGATGTATAATAAAAAAAAATGCTATATGCATGAATTTCTTATATAAAGGGAAGCCTATTTTATCAAGCAAATGAAAACTTCCCGGCCTCTCCATATTTTGACGGATTAAACCGTTCATTATTATAACTTTTCACTGTGTGTAGACTCCGTCTACTTTATAAGACAAATAGCAAATCATAAAAAGAAACGATGAAGTAATAGTAAACAATTCATTTTAACACAAACTACAACTAAATTTCCACCCATGCTTGGCGAAGATATCCATTGTTATCATCTCTAAAAGTCGGCATGCATTTATCATGCTATCTGATATGTGTTGAAATTAAATTTTTCGCACAAACGTTATGAAACGCGGAATTGGCATGTAAATTGGCTGTCTGTGCCTGTCTTGCCTTTGTCTTGTGCCTAATAGAGGATTACAAAGACCTACAATTCCTCCTAAAAGCACATGTTCCTTTTCTTGTTTTGACCGGCCTCAGCCTTGGATTTTGTTCTTTTGCATGAGATAGAAATATGAAATCCCCAAAAGTCAGACTTTTATCAACTTATTATCACTTAATGGTGTATGCGAGTAAGTATTTGAAACGTCTTTGAAAATTCAACGAATTTTGACCCGTTACCGGTTGAAAACCAGACTTACCGGTCCGGTCCGGTTGCGTCAGCTCCCCTTGTAAGAAAAAACCTGATAATGTGTTTCTTTTTTTGCAAGGAAGAAATGAGGTACAAATATTAAGGAACTGTCAGTAAATTTGATTATATTAAGGACTGTAGAGGAACAACGTTTTCTGAATCATGTTTGCAAGATGGTTCATGGCTTTTCCCATGTCCCTTAACATAATCATTCCGAATAATATATGCATAACCTTACTTATATCAACCGTACAACTATGTCCGTAATCTACGCTAGATCAGGTGTTAGACATATTACTGACAAGGGATTGCAAGAACGCGACTAGCTGGCAGGAGTCTGGGAACGATGCACACCCCATGTTGCTCTCTCTGTTCAGAAATATAGGCATTTATTTATGGATTTGAACAGAGGGGGTGTACTGTTGTAGGTGCTAGCTGAAGTGGATAGTGCAAGTAGAGTAGAAGTAGAAAACCTATCGACGGAGTTGTAGTGGCGATGTAGGAACGCTAGCAAGTGATGATGGAATTACTAAGGAAACAGCGAAATAATCAAATTCATCCCTCACCTTCTGCCCAAAGCTAAGCTAATGCTCAACAATTGCAAAAATCCTGCTTAGGAAGTTAGCAGCAGCAGCAATCACCATTGTCGAGGCAGATGACCTTGCGCCGTATATTTTTCTCCACTTTACAATACCTTTTTTTTTAAAAAAAAATGCCCAATGCGGGCTGGGCAGATACAGGCAGTTGACTTTTTGGCAGAAACATAGCGCTGACTTCTGGCCAATTCCATTTCTAGTTTTTTTTTTAATATACCACTACTTTGTGGCGGTAGTTGCAACTTGCAACATACAGCTTGCACTTGCAGATGATGCAAGTTCATCTCGATCATATACACTTGATAATTTTTATACTAACCATCAATTACTTGAGACAGGCCTAATGGAGGAAGGCATTACCTGCCGTCCGCGCCATTGACCTTACCGGAAATGCCAAGAGAATTTAGTGCTTGTATGGACTACGGTGCTAAACATTTGCCCACCATCGAGTTCTTTTCGCCGCTATGAGGGAAGGCAAGGCCGTCGTCATCGCCTCGCTGATCTGCGTAGCATCGGCGGCGCTGCTCGTCGCCGAAGCCAAGGGAGACGACGGCGAGGTGACGACGCAGCTGCAGAACGGGTTCACCGCGACGCACGAGGCGAACGCGGCGGCGCCGTTCGAGCCGGTGCTGTACGCGCCCAACCGCGCCTTCGCGTTGGGCTTCCTCCGCGTGGGCGCGGCGTCGCTGGACCTCGCCGTCGTCCACCTCCCTTCCTCCTTCCCGCTCTGGCGCGCCACGCCGGCGCGGATGGGGGACTGGTCGCGCGCCGCCACGCTCACCTTCGACGCCGGCCTGGTCCTCACCGCCGACGACGGCCCGGAGCACGGCGTGGGCGTGCTGTGGCGGACGCTGAACACCGTCGGCGACACCGTCGCGCTGCTCAACTCCTCCAACCTCGTCGTCCGGCGCTACGACGGCGAGGATGGCCCGACGTGGCAGAGCTTCGACCACCCGTCCGACACGCTGGTCCTCGGCCAGAACTTCACCGCGTCGTCGCCGCCGCTCATCTCCGCGAACCACCGCTTCGCGCTGCGGCTGGGCAGGACGTACATGGCGCTGACCGTGGAGTTCTACGGCGGCGGCCGGGCCACCACGCCGACGTACTGGCAGCACACGGCGCTCGAGGCGGAGGCGCAGGCGCCGGAGAACGCGACGCAGCCGGCGCAGGTGTACGGCCGGCTCGACGCGCGCGGGTTCTTCGGGCTGTACCTCGCCGCCGGCGGCAAGGAGGAGAGGGTCGACGTGCTGTCGTTCGACACGTTCGCGCAGAACGTCACCACCGGCGGCGGCGCGCTTTTCCGGCGCATGACACTGGACGACGACGGCAACCTCCGCGCGTACTACTGGACCGACGAGTCCAAGGCCTGGACGCCGGAGTACAAGGCCATCTCCGAGCGGTGCGAGCTGCCGACGTCGTGCGGCGCGTACGGCCTCTGCGTCCCCGGGGAGGCCCAGTGCCAGTGCCTGGCCAACACCACCACGAGCACTGCCGCTACTACAACTTCCCCGCCGTGCGGCGCCGAGGAGACCGCCGACCTCTGCTCCTCCGACGATGTCGGCGACTTCGACGTGGTGCGGCGGACGCGGGTGTCGGTGGCGTACAAGGAGGAGCTGCCGTTCGCGACGAACAAGACGGCGGCGGAGTGCGAGGCGGCGTGCGCGGGCAACTGCAGCTGCTGGGGCGCGCTGTTCAACGGCGCGAGCGGATACTGCTACCTCCTCGACTTCCCCGTGGAGACGATGCTGTACGACGCCGACGACCGCAAGGTGGGATACTTCAAGGTCAGGAAGCCGCCGAGCCCGTCGACGACGCGGCGGGTGATGTCGCCGGGCGTGAAGGCGGCGACGGCGGTGGTGTCGATTGTCCTGGCGAGCCTGGTGGCGGCCGGAGCGTACACGGGGTACAGGATGTGGGTGAGGAAGAAGCGGCGGCGTGAGGGGATGGAGCAGGAGCTGGCGCCGGGAAGGCCGTACAAGGACCTCAAGTCCATGGGCAGCTCTAACAACAACTCGTTCAAGTCGTGAATTGACGGGACAGTGTCGTCGCCGTGGAAAAAGGCGGTGGATTCTTGGTTCCCCAAACTGTTGTCCGGCCGAATTGCAGAGTCGGAAGTGAATACTAGCGATCGACGCAAGTAGCTCTGCTCCTGCTTGCAGAACTTCAGAGCTTTGCCGTTGACAATGGCTGCAGATACAGGACCAGCCGGACCGGTCATGGTTGCTACACGCGCTCAAGTTTTGACTCTGACTGAACCCGCTTTGATATGTTCCCTGTGCGTACATTCATTTTCCGTATAAATTTGATCCATGTATAGAGTTTTCTTTACCCTCTATCTGTTCCCCTTTCTCTGCTATACCTGTTCCGTTCAGTACGGTTTCCAATGTGTTGTTACTCCAATATTTTTCTGGGTCGAAATTCAGGCCCATATAACAGACGGAATAAAATTACATAGGACCCAGGTCCTTTATTTATCCGGAAGGACCCGACTGTACGCACGACACGTGGAGAAATAGATCCCGTCTTCTCCGTCTAACCAAAAGTCATTTTCTCTATCATCTTTACTCCACGGCCATCCTCCAAAATTGACCTGATCAGTTTTTTGCATGCCGTGGTGACTGATTGAGGCGGTGATGCGGTTGGATGAATTGAAGCGATTCGATGAGCTGTGGGTTTCTTCGCAGACTCATAGCCATGGGCTATTAACGAGTCGCATCGATCAATTGATTAAAAGGCGGCCAAAAGAAATTCAGTCAAAGTAGCGGAATCCCTATTGAAACAGGCGTTGCAGTTCTGTCAAGCAGCTAATCGTGTGAATGGCTTGCTCCAAATGCGGGGAATCAGCCATAGGATAGTGATGCGGATGCCTTTGCTGGGATCTGCTAGCGCGCTGTGATGGGAATAATGGCAGTTGGAATTAGGATGCGCGCGCACACAGAGAAGATGACGGTCAGACTTGCTTTGAGATTAGTTTCTCCACGTGTCGTGCGTACAGTCGGGTCCTTCGGGATAAACAAAGGACCCAGGTCCTACGTAATTTTATTCCATAACAGGTAAGCAAGCATGCAGCAGCCCACGCAGAATTAATCTATTATATATATAATTGACTACGAAACGGAGCCACCACGTTTACTCTAAAATGCTAGAAATTCACACGTTAATCGGAGAAAATAAAAAAAGAAAATTACCCACCACTGCCATTATAAAACAATTAGTCCAAATTACCCCTATACCAGTTTATTAGAACGCACACATCATGATCCACTTGGAAAGCTTCGGTATGCCAATTAGAATAATTGGAAAATTACATTGCACATGACATTACATTAGTTGCTGGGGGACTTAGGTCGATTCCGTTTTTCTGAATTTTCATGTTAAGAGTCCGGTCAGAAAAATAATCATATATACTCATGAAGAGGGCGGCGAACAGGCATGGTGATAACAACGACATAGATCAATTGGAAGAGGCATAGAAGAGCAGATAGCATTGCCATGGCAAATCTGCTACGCAACTCCGATCATCGTGAAACTAAACAATGGCATGAACTTAATGGCAGCTCGGAAGGAGACCTATAGAGAGAAAAGGCCATCACCACGAACCCCGATGTTGGAGCAACCGACTCAATTCGGCTTGCAGACGTGCACACGCGGCGATGCGATCGGTAGCCTGCTAGAGTGCAAGTGGTGTTTCGTAGAAGCCAACGTGTATTCAGAGACACCACGACGCATCACAGTATAAGATACGGCGGGACAATCGCAGTGAGGGCCGGGAGGCGGCCATCGAGGCAATCAGATTCAAACGGATTTTCTGATGGCGAGATCTGCCTCAAGCTGCGACGATGCTGACCATGGAGGACTAATATTCGAATGGTATGGATATCGTCGTCAAGGATAGTATTAGCGCAATGATGTCTGATGGGAACGATGCTCTATCGAGAAACTACTCTCATCACACGTATTCATGAATGGCTGGAACTGCAAGCTACTCCATGTATGGATTCGAACTGCATGTATCAATGTTAACCATATGAACAGCTCCGAGCTGCAGCGCCATGAAGTATTCCGACGAAAAGCTCAGCAAAAAACAATCAATATTGGAGCACATCGATCAGTCAGAGTTACCGTGAAGTATTCATGCCGGTCAGTCAGAGATTACCATAATACAGTCTTGCAGCATTCGAGGGTATACCTTATTTCCCTTGCTAATTTAATGTTTAAAATAAGTTTATGTTAGTTTAGAATCAATACTCTTCATGAAGGAGGATGGAAAATATATGGCTTAATATAACACTTTTTATAGGAGTAGTGGAAGAAAATTAAAATATTTACTTTCTTTTGTCACAAATACAAATTAGTATGGACATAGTTCCAATATATATTTTGAAATTTAGACTATCAAATATCATTTAAAATATTAAGATCAAGCTCTCAAAAGTTTTACTTTTATCTCTAATATTATCTATGGCTTGATATTTAGTATTGTTTTTTCTATTTTAAACTTCATCATGATATATCTCACGAATTGGCACTATAAGATATTAATACAAGGTTTTCCATGTCTACTTTATTGTTATTACGAAGGTACATGTATTTGTTCTACATCAGTTCTTGCCGCACAAATGCGAGGCACGATATTATACCAGTGCTATCATTAAAATTACCCACCTCTGCATTAATAAAAATTAGTTCAAGATACCATGCATATGTTTTAAAAATTATCCACCATTATTGCATTAAAATATAGCAAAAAATGAACAAAAAAAATGAGACTCCATGTTTGTTGTTAAAGTTAGAAATTACCATATTAATCAGAGAAAAAAAAAAGTGCATGCCACTGCCATTATGAAAACATTATTTCAAAATGCCCTCTAACATACATATATAACCAGATATTAGAGTACGTGGTTTAAAAACAAAGTACCCACTTTTGAGATTAAAAAAAATAATCCGAGATACATATATGATAACTAAAAATTACACAATATTATGATGAAAATAACTAACTAGATCATAGTGATAAAATAAAAAACTGTAAGACGATAATAGATTTATGAGATATTTAATACAATATAACACTAGCCGCGCAAAATGCGCGGGCCGCTATGCTAGTTGCTTATTATACGGTCCTGAATCATACTACTACTCGCAGGATCCGTTTCGTGTACACCAAGTTCACATTCACCTCGCCGTCTTTCTCTCTCTCTCTCTCTGGCATAAGGGCCTCGCGCAGTCCCCACGGGACCTCGTTGCTCCGACGAACGGGTATGCATAATCTTCTCCCCGTAGTACTTGCCCTCCTCCTCTTTCCTGGCTATCGGTACTGAAAGAGCGGGTCAAGCCACGCCTGGATTGATTATCTGTAGAAGACCTACCTTGATTTGATTAATGACCTTACTACAGGGACCGTTTAGCCCTGAATTGAAGAAAAGCCAAGCTGATTTCCTTCCAAAAAAAATGTCGATCTGATCTTTATTTTCCTCGGGTTTTTCAATGCCGATTTTTGCTGCGTCTCATGCAGTGCACTAACCTGTCATTCAGTTCATTATTCAGAAATTTTAAAGGTTCGGCCGAGCTCTAGGATAGGGGGCACACATCACTTCCATGTGATCTCTGACGTAGTTAAATATTGCAAGAACTCATATATTTTTTTTAAAAAAAAAACAATGAATTCATGTTCTTGCTTGCATATTGGCAGATCAGTTAACCAGACTCAGAAAAGAGTTGGCGCTGGTGCTGCTTTGATCTGATCAGTGATATGAAGAGAAGTAAAACATTTGATTTGTGCATCAGTTTAGGACTTTGTTTCAAGAATTCTTCCCTCTTTTTAGTGGCCACCTTAAGAATTAGAATTTGTAGCAAATAAAGAAATTAACATCTATTGTAATATCTAGAGATCGACAATTCTTGCTTAGTAGCCCAAACATTCCACAGCTGGTTGCAGTTTTTTATTAGGTTAGGTGGTTATGTACCACATTAGTGGTATTTGTATTATTAATCAGGTTACCTGAAAGAGATTACTATCGAGTTTAGGCGACAGGACATGGAATCAGCAGAAGCTATCAGATCGTATTGATAGAATGGATAACACTGACCTGTACTGGGGTGGATGTTTCGAGAAAAAAAAAATGTAACTTTTATGTTTCTAAACTTTTAAAGAATCAGTTGAAAGAAAAATAATTTTGACCTGTCATATTCTACCCAATTTGTGTATCCGTCCTTGATCAAAATCAACCCTACCTAATCTATCCTCAGATCTTGCCGTTTGATTATGGGATCTGTGAGGTCATTACAGATATTACCGCTCAGCGTCATTCTGATGTGTTAAAAGCGTGACGTGGGAAAAACTTTTGTCACCGTGAATTGTTTTTTACCTGCCGCAATTCCCACCTCCCGGACTGCCTTCTCCGTGATTGCCGGCGATTTCCTTCCCTCGACCTCGCGGCCCAAGCAGATGGCAGCGCCTGGATCTGGTGCTCACCACCCCACCTCCTCCTCTGGAAATCGCCTCCAGATCGTGAAGACCTCCGGCGAAACCTCCCGCTCCCGCTCCAGATCCAGCGGCGTCCCAAGAGATGGGCTGTGGTGTGGAAGGCGAGGTTTGGCGAGGACACCATCATCAACAACTTTGACATCGGTGGTCTTCACTCCCCCGTCGGCCTCACCGGACCGGGTACGCATCTGCCTTTTGCCCCCTCCTCTGATTTGGTTCCATTTTTCTTCTTCATTCCTCAGATCTCCACCGCCTCCTCGCCTTCTTCATTCCTCAGATCTCCCCCGTGCGCGAGGATGTCGTCGAGGTGGATTGGCGGCAGCGACTTCATGGGATGCGGTGTTCGTTGGTACGCCTACGGGAGAGTGACAACGGCGACCCCACCAATTCATGCACGGGACCTCCTGCCTGTGGCCTGCTCATCCCCATCGACA
The DNA here is from genome assembly GCA_007726485.1 of Eragrostis curvula. NCBI lineage: Eukaryota > Viridiplantae > Streptophyta > Magnoliopsida > Poales > Poaceae > Eragrostis > Eragrostis curvula. The sequence goes on along the minus strand of CM017440.1, from coordinate 51,696,402 downwards.
AGACTATTGCTTGATCTGAGGTATTAGCCTCTCCGCTCCTCACTTGAGGCTACAGATCGGTTACTGGTATATCATGTGGGCTCCCTCAATTTCTTCGCGAAATATTTTGTTCAATTCCGTTATCTAAATTCGTTGGCAATGCTATATTTACTCCCTGTGCAAACATGATGGATTGGTAAAGCACTGAAACACCTTGATGACGCTACTGAGTTTCCATGTCTTCAAAGTGTTAGATAAAAAGTTTGTACGTATTAAATTAGAGAAATTCTATGGTGTTTAGAGTTAATTGTAACCGTTCATTTGGCCTGATCTGACGGTTAGAAATAGGGAGGAACCTAGTAAAAGGAACTTTAAGTTGTGGACCGGTACTAAAAATTGGTGGGCCAGGAACTAGTATTTTGCTTTTTAAAAAATTAGACCAAGGACAGTTTAGTACTTTCACAACTCCATGGTGCGATCTGACGAACAACAAGAATATGAGTACCGTGATGACGACGAGGCTGCCAGAGCTCCGGTGAGGACCGTGGCCTTCTGTAGCGCTAACAATTATACGGAAGAAAACGCAGGTGACGAAATCCTTCCGATCAAGCATGTTCCAGATCTCTCCACTGAACTGCTACAAAGACTCCTTCGCCAAAAGGACAGACGCGATCGAACACCGACTGTCGTGCAGTCGAGGACTCCAGGGAGAGGACATGACGCGAGGAAGCATGGTGAGGGCGTGACGAGGACGACGCTGCAATCGGCCAGATACGATGTGTTTCTCCGATCCGGTTTTCCAAGGCAATGTGGGAGATGGATTGACCTAGACATTTACCGAAGTACCCTGGCTAATGCTGAATTAGATTCCTAAACAGTTTTTTAGGATCAACGGCTGGCATTAATCAGGGGGAGCGGAACCACGGGTTCCTCTCAAGCACCGTAGAAGAGCTCATTAAATTACGCTTTCTTTCTATGACCCTCTATAGTGTGGAATGGGTAATAAGTTGCACCACGTAGATGTCTGATTCATCTTTATGAGTTGTCTCAGAATTGTTTTTTTATACTGCAGCTTAATCTTGATCTCAGTGCTATTATACCACTATTGTGGTTAGGATTTGGAGTTTCGCCATCGATGATATCTGATTTTTGGATCTGCAAAGTTGTCTTATTTATTCCGTACAAGGTATTAAATCTAATATATTCGTGCAGTGTCTGAATTCATGATCTTCTATAGCTATAATTGGTCTTTATCTGGGACAGGGCTGTGTTTCTGAATAGTGTCAATGGATCTACTGTTCTTGCGATGTTAGTTTTTTTTAATTTGGTTTAGTTTTTTTTTTGTTTTTAGATTTCAGTTTTAAAGAGATGCCCCTCCATAAATGGCAACCAAAATGGATGCTAATGCCCATGATAATTACTAAGTTTTGTTATATGTATTGGTTTCTCCTTCCTAATAAATTTTCCCTTTGCAATTTGTTATTATTTGTCGCTACCTAAATTGTCAGTCATTATTGATTGGCAGTTGACTGAGTAGTTTCCCAAGTGTCCTTTTCGAATAGGGAAAAGAAATCCTATTATGTGACATAATATCATTTTCAACTGACCAGATTGCAGTCACTCACAACCTTTGTTTTGTGTTAACTGATAGCAGGTTTGCTCTTGACACCGACGCACATCGCCATCATGGAGTATAATGCAAATGTATGTCGTTACTTGAACTTCGAATATATCTTAGAGTGTTGTGGCAGAATAATTTCAGGCCAAGCCATTTTTCTGTTAGTAGATAAAAGTTGATTTCGATGTCACATCTGATACTTTGTCCCCATGTACTTTTTTTGCCCTGGTAGATATAATATCAAACATTCAGTCTACAGTCTTACTTTTTTTTTTGGGGTATAATCTATAAGTCAATACAGAAATCATGTTACTATATACCTGAAGTAATCTGATCATTCTAATCCACGTTTCAAATTCTACACCATTTAAATTTTTGTCAATTTTTATCTTTACCCTCTAAATTAACGTGGATCCATAACTTACATGATGGAACTGAATCAATTTATATTCTGTTGGATTGTCATTCTACTGGGAAAAAAGAAAAAAGAAAGGCAGATCTCATAGTTTTTCTTTGTTAAAATGAATGGATCTGATCAATAGTGTTATCTTTTCTGTGCAATTTTATCCTATATGCATAGTGTCTGTACTGCATTGTTTTTTCTTCTCTTGTGGAATCTGGCTGTTCCTATGATAAAATTATAAAATAGGTCTGCCTTCTCTTGTGCATTGTATTGCAGACAAAAAACAGATGGAGTAGAAGTTGAAATTTGGAAGAAGGGGGTGTTGCAGCCGCCACTAACGAATAGGTCTGTTTCTATGTATAATATTAAAGTTCTTTGTCGTAGGTGTGCTCTGAACTATGTCTTGATTCAATATTCACTGAAATATGTTGATGTCCGTAAAAACAGCAAGGTTTACATTTTGTGAATATGAGGTTGTGTGGATAAAATTGATAAGAAGTAAAGCATGGTTTACATTTGAGCCGATCATATTGCATGTTCTAGATTGGAGTTGTTGCTTCCGCTTTGAACTTTGGGGTTCGAGATGCATCAAGAACTTTTATCTTAGACTACTAAATATTTCATGTGAATTATGGACTTGCCAGCGTCTATCAAGGTATGGTTAGTCCAGTGTCCATTTTTCATTTGCTGCTGCACCATCGACTCTTCTTTGTTCTTGGTTCCATTTTTTTTTTTTTTTTTGAGATTGTTCTTGTTTCCATTAATACATATACAGTAGACTGGTAATAGGAGTGTGCCTTTTCGGAACTTTTTCTTTCCAGGCAGAAGTTTCCGGAGGATTTTCTGTTAAGCTGTATATTTGGAAGTGCAGCTCATATTCTACCCCGCCTAAGACAATCCTAGCTGGATTGACTTGAAATGAAACGTAAACTGTGCATTTATTTTCTTGGAATGAAACATAAGCTTTATTAAGAGTTTGATTTCCATCGTTTGTCAAAAATCAAAGTGGTTTAATTGAGTGGCCGGATTCTTGGACTGAGTTAGCAAGCCCTTAAGTTTTCTTCAACAAAATCTGTTGGCATCACGATTTGATCTATGCCCTTTCAGTTGATATTCTATCTGTTGGCAATACGATAGGAGCTCAAGGAGGTTCTTTGTTTCGATGAAAAATAGACGAGGTATGGGATTCTTGTTAAACCTTCTGCTTGAATGTAGTGCTTTTAAATGCTTCTTTCCAACTCATGTGACTGGATTGTTGTAACCGAAAATTCTTGTGTCGTAGATGTGTTGAGATGACGGACTAAATCAAAGGGAGATACTTGCTGGGCTTGAAGAAAAAGGAAGGCATCAACATGTTGCTACCAGCTTATCTTACCACTTGCGGAACTTATCTCAATCAGCGCAAATGATTTGACAAATATTATGATTGGAGCTTATTTTCAATTGTGTAACTCTTCTCTTTTTGAAATGAAATAAATCTGAGGAGGCGCTGTGAGGAAATGACGCGGGGACCCCATGGCCATAGGCCTCCTTTATTTATATCATTTAATTTATATGTTCTATCCGTGATGTCCGAATATGTCTGGTGATGGAATCTTTGTACGTGCGTGCCGCATGTGTATGATACTATTCATGAAAAGTTATCAAGGATGATGCGAGGGCTCAAGATTGTGATAATTAGGAATTGTTTTCCTTTTTGAGCGGTAGGAGATTAGGGAACATTGTTGCCCTTTCAAAATGATGGTGGTTTAGGGAAAAGAAGAAAGGAAGCAATAAAGAGAAAAACATGAATGGTGAAATTATATTGTGCCAATAAAATAGGTATAAAATGACAATAGTTGGTAATTCGCCTTCTTTTATGATTCAAAATTTAAATAATATAATTGTTTTAATATTCTCCAACATGTGTGTTATTTTGTAAATATGATATATATCTGCATGGTGATCAATGCACGCTCCAACTACCAAGGGATTGAATCGACATTCAAAGAAGTGGGTTGATCCATCAAACGAGCACTGCTGTGGATGTTACCAAGTTACTAGTTCTGGTCAGTGGCGGACCCAGGATTTTTTCGCCAGGTGTGCACATAATTTTTGAACCATAAATTTGTATGAGAATATAAAATTTTACACTACACAGTAATTCGGTCATAAATGAAACAATGTGCAATATAATCTTGATGTTTTTTATTGCTGATCAGCGAAAGGGAAACAGGTGTAGAGATTTGTTCATGTTCTTATGAGGAATTTATGTGGAGAAATTTTAAAAGTTTGCCCTTTTTTTTTCCTCAACAATTTGAATTTCAATGCCAAGGTAACTCATACGGCCGAACCATACCTAAGATACCCAATCCTAAAAAGGTCTGATCTGGCCAATGGGAATAAACAATATAGACATCACAACAAGTGATCTATTGTCTACTGATTAGGGATTAGCCAGATTAAGAAAAAGATATGCTAGATGACTGGCCTAACTAGCTTGGGTGAGGAACAGTCAAAACGTCATGCTGGGCTTTTGATCACGCGCTACAATGGCCGCCGTTCCATCTTCAATAGAGGGAGCAGGCAGCTGGGAGAGGAGGTGCCATAGGGAGATTTGGAGGCCATGGCAAGCAGTCAATGTCCATGACAAGAAAAATGAAGACTACGACCCGTTTCTGGCCTGGAACATCCTCTACAGACGTATTGTGTGCTAACAGAGCAGGCTAGCGAGGCATGAGCTTAGATTTATGAGTTATAATGAACCAAATCGAGTTAGTAACAAATTTTTGAGCCAAAATCCAGGGTAGTCCATGGCACACCTGGACCACCCCCTGGATCCGCCCCTGGTTCTGGTTGCAGGAACTGCCACATTTGGAGCTAACCTTGCGTGTTTATATGATGACTCGATAATTGCGCCAACGTTTCCACATTTAGTGGAACAACCACGGCAACAAAGAAGATGGAGAAGGCATAGAACACGAAGGCAAGGGAACTAGTAGAGAAAGAGTTTCAGGTGGCTGTGACAATTATTAGAGTATTATTGTTAAAAAAACAATTATTAGAGTATTCATTTATCAAATGTATTTTGAAAATGTTGTATTATTAGTACTGTAAGCTCAAGGATTGTTTGGTTGGATTATGTGCTACGTTGCGGATAACTTTAGTGACATATGGACTATAAATGTTCTTTTATGGTAAATGAACTATGTATTCCTGATACAAGGCCCTCGGAACGACAGACTTGAAGTTCATTTTAAGGGAAGTTTATTCTCGTTACAGTAGAAATATGTTCTATGATAAATAAGATTGCTACAAATCTAATCTGATAAATCTTTACCTTATTCCTGATATACCGTAGATTTGCCGGCTCAGTCTTCGAAGATGCTCATAGAGGTAGGGTTTGCGTATGTGCGTTCATAGGGGTGAGTGTGTGTGCGTTGTGGGTGTCTGAGTTGTATTGTGTAATAAGAAAAAACAATACCGTAGAAAGGAAAAAAAAAAAAAGGAAACAGAGCAAGACACAAGAACGGTGAGGAGAACGTAGAAGTCTGGGAGTCGAACCGGTATCGTGGATGAATAAGTAGCATTGCCCTCATCGATTTGGGCCTGGGCGAACGAGGAAACAGGCCCGGTCAGAACGACAGGTGCTAGTGCTAGGTCGACGCTAGAGGCCCGGAGGCGACGCCGCGACGGTGACGGTGCTGCTTGCGGAACGAGTGCGCGGCCAGGCGTCACGCAGCAGACCACTACGCCCTGTCGACCTCCTCCTCCTCCAGGTGAGAGCTGAACTCTCCTCCCCAATCCATCCTCCTGCTTCCTTTAAAAATTGACCCTAAATTCCAAGCTTGCCAAACGCAGCAAATAGACCCTAAATCCATAACTAGTCAGTTCACTTAAAAGAAGTAACAACACTACAGTACATAGTAAAGTGCTGATGCGGGAAGGATTTGCGCCCCCCACAGCAATCCGGACGACGCGTTCGCCTCGGGTGAGGCCGCGTCAATTTCAGCGTGGCGTGGACGCCTCCTCCGGCCACCACGACGCCTCCGTACGTCGTGCCGGCAACGGGCCGGCCATGGGCCGCAAGGTTGCGAGCACGCTAGTGGCCCCCCGTCGACCATGGGCCATTCTCGACGTTGACGTGTCGCCGGCCCGTGTCCAGGCCTGGTTTTCATGCCAGCCCAGCAACCGGCCGAGAGGACGAAGGGGGAGGGAGGTGGCGCGGCGGGAACAGAAGGACGACGCAGCGCAAAGGAGTAGCTTCACTCACTGGCAGAGAGAACCTCGATAAGCTGTCGGCCCCATGGCGCATCGTGCCGAGCAGCTTGGGTGCCTGCCACGCCGCGCCGGAGGACCAACACCAAGGTCAACTGGACCATGGCCCTGGTTTCCCTGCCCGGCTCTTCACCCGCGTCGCCTTCATCTGACTGAGCTTAGGCGGAGAAGGAGCAGTTACGGGACGGTCGCAGCGCCGTACAGCTGGGAGGAGGGCCTGGTGTTGCAGAGGTCGCTTCAGCCGCTGCAGACCTTGGATGCCGCATTCGGAGAGGGAGAGATGGGGGTGTTGCAGATGCACAAGTAGTGGGGAACTGGGGCGGGTGGCAGCCATAACTGGACTGCACGACAGGCGGCAGCATGATTTGAGCGGAGAGAGACGAGAGCGTTCAGCCAAGGAGATGAGTGAGGCTCGGTGAGGAAGAGACCGATGTGGAGATAAAGCTGGAGGCGGAGTGAACAAGGAAGAAAGGCAAGGCTGAGAAACATATGGATCAGGTGTGCCCACGTCTCCTCTTTAGAAATTTGCATCTGGGTCCCTTACCTTTTGACTATTCTCAATCAAAAACAAACATTTTCATCGGTGAGTACAAGGCCTTTGCAATCTTGCAAAAGAGTGCCCTCAACTTCTATGTATTTCCATTATAAACAAAAAAAATATTTTTCTGTTTATTCTTTAAGAAAAAGGGGGGAATCGGTCAGGCTGTGGTCGTCGTTTCCGTTGAGAGGATAAGGCTGTGGGCATTTTGCTAAAAAGGCCCTCTAATACGTGATATTTACACATTTGATTTTATAGACTTTGTATTCTTAAGGTTCAGCTCTTCTTTATCAAATCCCATGACACACACGGTCACATCCAAAACTACTCCGCTTTTGGGCAGGAAATAGAAATGCTTTATGCACTTGACGAAGTTCTACATACGGTTTCCATCTGGGCGCAGCATAGCGCGCCAGCCCACCCTAGTGGTATTGAACTGTCATATATTACAAATTTAGTGGTACTGGTAACGATGTGCAACTACCTAAAAACAGGGGAAATTACAAAAGGTATGTTGGAGAAGCTAGACTATTACAGGTCTAGATTTTTCTGGCAAAATAAGAGACATAAAAAGAAATACCGTCTAACCAAATGGGGGATCCTCTGCACTCCAAAAGAACAAGGTGGGATGGGTATTTTAAACCTGGAAATTCAGAATAGATGTTTGTTAAGCAAATGGCTATACAAACTGTTTAATACTGAAGGAACATGGCAAACTATTTTACGCCGCAAATACTTAAGAAACAAGACCTTAACCCAAGTACAACACGTTCCTGGGGACTCTCATTTTTGGACAGGCCTTATGCAAGCCAAGAATGACTTCTTGCAGTTAGGGACCTTTCAAGTAGGAGATGGGTCTCAATTAAGATTCTGGGAGGATATTTGGACTGGCCAACAATGCTTGAAGGATAAGTTCCCAAGCCTTTATAATATAGTTAGGAAGAAAAATGCAACGATTCAGTCAGTCCTATCAACCACACCTCTTAATGTTTCATTTAGACGATCGCTTACCGGAGTAAATCTAATGTTGTGACAACAATTAGTGATATCGGTTATGCATATTGCTCTTGTAGACCACAGGGATAGTTTTCGATGGGTTCTAAACCAGGATGGCACTTTCTCCGTGAAGTTCATGTATAGAGCTCAAATTTTGACACAAGCCTTGCCCTTTACTTTAGATATCTGGAAACTTAAGGTTCCCCTTAAGATAAAAGTATTTATGTGGTACTTATATAAGGGTGTTACATTAACAAAAGATAATCTTGCTAGAAGGAACTGGCATGGTAGTTTGAAATGTTGTTTCTGCAACCTAAGTGAAAGTATTCAACATTTATTCTTTGATTGTCCTCTAGCAAAATTTATTTGGCGCATTATTTATGTTTCTTTTAATATTGCTCCCCCAAATAGCTTTCAGCATATGTTTTTTGATTGGTTGGGAGGGACAGACAATAAACTCAAGAAACTAATCTGGAGTGGAACATGTGCCATTTGTTGGGCTATATGGCTGTGTCAAAATGATGTTGTATTTGACAAAAAACCTATACCTTCATACATGCAGGTAATATTTAGAGGGACGTACTGGACTCGGTTCTGGTCCCTATTGCAGAAGGAGGAGAATCGTCCTACGTTGAAGATGGCATGTAGTGTGATGGAAACTGCAGCCATGGAGATCTTCGCGAATAATGGGTGGCGGTTCACCAATAGACTTTCTTTATAGACTTTTTTTTATCTCTCTCAAGTGTTCGATTGATGGATCAAACTTTTATTTTTCTAATACCATGGTCACTTGGCTTGTGTGGAACTTTATAATAAGGAACAGCTACATGTATCTTTCGATACCGAGGCTGGGATATTAATCAATATATTCCCTTTTCTAAAAAATATGGTCTAGGAATTGGATTTGTTACGATTTTGCTTGCCCCCGTACTGGAAAACTAAGTTTCCTCTATGTACATATTGTTACTCAAACCGCGGGAGAAAACGGAGAGGAAAGGTAGATAGGAAGAAAAAGAGAGTCTAGGGGGGCATATATGAGTTGACAGATGAATACCACATGTTGATCATTACACTGACAAATGGGTCTCACATGTCAAGTTCAATTTTACTGGGAACTAACTATGCGGAGTTCTATAGAATGCATTTTTTTTGGTAGTTTTCTGATGCCTGGTGACGTTTTGCGTAAGTTATACTCTTCATAGATTGGCAAAGTGCACACGGATTGGAAGATTTGAATAGTTCCGACTATGGCTTTGTAGTTAAACGTACTGGAATGCATATAATCATAAGGCGCATGCAAATCAATCATATTAAAATCCCTTAATTTGATGTGCTCATACTAGCATCGCTAGACTTCTGACATTTTCCTTTTAGTGCAGGGATGGCTCCGTTTCCTATTTCAAATACTAGCAGATTTAGGGTACCTCCACTTGAGGATCTATCTCAGGACGAGGATCCATATGCGGCTTTTTGCTCGCTTTATAGAGTTGTTGCTGAATTTAGATTTGTTTCTACCATCTTTGCTGGAGTCTGCATCCAACGAAATGGGATGATCCATCAAACGAGCACTGCAGCTGATATCACAAAATTAATGGTGTTGTTTGCTGGAGCTATTGCATTTGGAGTCAACGTTGAATGTTTGTATGATGGCTCAATATTTGCACCAAAATATAATTATTTACATATGCTACCTCAACCGAGGAGAAGAAGATGGAGAAGGCGTCGAACATAACGAGAAGCGAGTTTGTGAGTTAAATATGCAAACAAAAATGGTTGATGCGAGCAATCGAGAAAATTAATGTAACAGACGTAGAAAGAGTTGCAGGTGGATGTGATAATTTAGTATAGTTATAAATGTATCGGTTGTACTGTTAAAGCAGTTGGTTTAATATGTTATTCTAGATTTAGGGTGCTCTTCCTTTAGCACTCTGAATTTTTGGACGGAGTATGATCTTTCAGTGGATTTATATCTTATCACAGTAGTTACTTCCTTCCCAAAAGAAACATATTTTTAGAGTTGATCAAGTCAAACCATCTCAACTTGCAAGTGCGGACAGTGCTCGACAGTTTGCCTCTGTATGCCAGGGGGCTGGAGTCACGTCGTCGTGCCTATAGGCCATTTTCGACCGCCGTTAAAGGCTCCTTGTGTTGTTGTGAAAGAGAATACGCCTTTCCTCGTCACGCACTAAATGCGGAAGGTTTCTGTTAATCTCTCGAAGTACGCATCCATCGTTGCTGAATGTAGTTGTAGGACTAGACGTATACGTAGGTGTGTGTAGATGTGCGTTGCGGTGTTGTCCCATAACGCAGTGAGAAGTATATTCGCCAGGAGGATAGCCGTGGTGTTGTCCCATAACGGAAGCTGCAAGCAGTTTCATATCCGTGTTCCTTTCGTTGTGGCAGTGTGGAGAAGACTCCGGATATAAGAGTGCCAACTGTCGGGCGTGAAGTTTCTAGAGAGGCAAATTCTTAGCGTTGCTCGCGAGATCAATGGTGAAAAATAACCAGCCAATCAGAGCCTAGATACGGCACGTACCCTATTAGATACTAACTATTTCTCCACTTCGAAAAATACTCACCATTTGCAGCATCGTGTGAAGCACGGCATTTCATAGCATATTTTTGTCCAATAGGATACATGCAAGTTGACTTGACCCCTGCCCTGTAGAAAACCTATGACGAATCATGAACGAGAATCTTGTACAGTACCGTTCATAAGAGCAAGCCCAATCCGAGCCGATGCATAACCAGCATGCAGCCTACAGCTGCATTACATTGGCTCTTTAAAGACTCCAGGACAGAGGTGGGTCATACATGACAGGGAGAGAAAAAAAAACACAATAGGTCCCACTGCAGACTTAGAGCCAGGACACGCTCGGCGCATGCAGCGGCGCCGATCAATCCTCTCTCTTACTTTTTCACTGAAAATTTCGATAGTGGCCGGCTCAAACATAGATTACTGTAGCACTACTGTAGTAAAATATAGATTAATTAGGTTTATTAGATTCATCTTGTAAATTAGAATCTATCTGTCAAAAAAATTTATCATTAAACTTTATTTAATACTCTTAAATAATAAAATTATCTTTGATGTGACAGGTCTAAAATTTAGAGGGCTAGAAACACACATAAAAGATGGGAATGTCTATTTGCCCTTGCCTATGGTATCACGGAAGAGTGAAAACGTTCGAGCCACCTGGCTCTTCTCTCAAGGTATGGATGTTGACACACTTCCCTTTAACAGTGGAAAAAAATTACAAAGATACTGACATACCCACACCGCAACAATCTTGTCCAGCTCAAATAGAGACAGCGGCGGGAGTGAGGAGACGACTCAGGGTCTTCGCTGCAATGGCGGTCAAGCTAAGAAAAATCGTGATAAGACAATGTGTGGATGTGAGGATACTGTAAAACGGTTATTAAACCGCTGGGGCCTCATCAGGCTGAGCATCAAAGCTCACAAAACTCATCACACACCACCACCCGGAAGAACCAAAGCATGTTCAGGCTGCCTTGTCTGCGCTCCAGCCTTGCACAGGTGCCCCATTCTCTCTTTCTGCTTCCGTTTGTATGATCTGGAGAAGCTTTACCTTTTTCCTTTCTGTGCTTCATCTGTTTTTATTAGTAGCGTCTAGTGCGTTTCAAGTTCGGTATTGTGCTCGAATTTCGTAGGTTCATGAAGCCACGAATGCGCATATATACCGCTGAAGTTCGAACTTTTGCAGGTGAAAAGCAACATGCTCATACTATTGACACTACTGCTGCTATCATACGGCGTTGGTAATATCCGTTGCTCAACTGTCCCTGAGAACAGCGCGGACATGCTTTCACTGCTTGATTTCATGAAGTCAGTTACCGACCCGCTGCAAGTTTTGAGCAACTGGACCACCGATACTCCGTATTGCCAGTGGACGGGCGTCAAATGCAGCCGGATGCACAGAGACCGAGTCGTCACGCTGGACCTTGCCGGCCAGAGATTGACGGGCACGTTACCCCCATCCCTTGGGAACTTAACGTTCCTCAGGACACTCAATCTCTCTTCCAATCAGTTCTCTGGCCACTTACCAGATTTTACCCACCTCCGCAAATTGGAGGTTCTTAATCTGAGCAGGAACTCACTGCAAGGGGTTATTCCAGATTCTCTTTTTAACTGTTCCAACCTTAGGAAACTAAACCTCTACGGTAACCATCTAGGAGGCCAAATTCCTGTGAAAGTTGGTTCCCTATCGAAGTTACTAGTATTAAACCTTAGTGAGAATAATCTAACCGGAGGCATCCCATCAACTCTCAACAACACTCAGCTGGAAAAGATTTTCCTTGACAATAACCGACTCACAGGATGCGTACCGCATGTGCTAGGATACCTGTCAAATTTATCGGTTTTGACTCTTGGTGGCAATATGCTATCAGGTGAATTCCCAACATTCTTAATAAATATGACTAACCTAGAAGCGATGGACCTGGGTTATAATCGGCTAAGTGGGGGGTTGCCATCCAACCTTGGCGATACATTGCCTAATTTAAGTATTCTTGTGCTGAGCTTTAACAATTTTGAGGGTCAAATCCCATCTTCGTTAGGTAATGCTCAAAGTTTGAAAGTACTATCTCTGTCATTTAACAAATTTAGAGGCCAAGTTCCTAGATCTTTTGGTAACCTTTTCCAGCTGAACGACCTGATTCTTCAGGGTAACATGCTTGAAACGACAGGCAACCGAAGCTGGGAATTCTTATATGCCTTAAGAAACTGTAGGAATCTGAATAAGCTCACATTAGCCGGAAATCGGTTAAGTGGAACTATTCCGGATTATATTGGTGAGTTGTCCACTGACCTTGCTGAACTATATTGGGACGACAATGACCTATCAGGGATAATACCATCGAGCGTAGGAAATCTTACTGGCTTGACGAAATTGGGACTAAGTGACAATAATCTTACTGGTACACTTGGAGATTGGATCGGAAGGCTAAAACAGTTAGTGGAGATAGAACTTCAGGGAAACAACTTCAATGGGCTCATCCCATCATCTATAGGAAATCTTACACAACTGACGACCCTTTCACTAGCACAAAATGAATTCACTGTTACCATACCTGCCAGCTTGTCACACCTTCAACAACTCACAAAATTGGATCTCTCCTACAACAATTTACTTGGTAAACTACCGACGGGGGTTTTTAGCAGCCCAGCATTGACCACATGTGTGTTATCGAACAATAAATTAGAAGGCCAGATGCCTTTAGAAGTTGGTCGTCTTACACAACTCAATGAACTATATCTTTCATCCAACAAAATATCTGGTGAAATTCCTAGCACTTTGAGTCAATGTCTGGAGTTGAATATCATCGAACTAGACCAGAATTTTCTCACTGGGAGCATTCCTATGTCGATCGGTAATTTGACAAGTTTGATCATGCTCAATCTTTCCCACAACAATTTGTCAGGCTTCATCCCTACGGCTATAAGTGGTATAAAACCTCTCATGTACCTGGATCTTTCTGACAATCGTCTACAAGGAGAAATACCATCGAGTGGAATTTTTGCAAATGCATCGGCTGTTTCACTCCAGGGAAATTTCGGACTCTGTGGAGGATCTTTGGATTTGCACATGCCACCATGTGCTTCTGTTTCTCGGAGATCAGAGAGAATGAACTGCCTGATCCGAGTACTAATCCTATTATTTGGTTTTCTGTCACTTGCATGGTTGATCTATTTCATCATCGTTGAGAAGAAGATGTCAAGAGCATACTTATTTTTGCCTTATTTTGGTGATAAATTCCCTAAAGTTTCTTACATGGGTCTGGCTCAAGCCACAGGGAACTTCTCTAATTTGGTTGGGAGAGGAAGCTATGGTTCAGTGTATAAAGGGAAGTTATTTCCCTCTAAACTCGAAGTGGCAGTGAAGATTCTTGACCTTGACATTCATGGTGCTGAGAAAAGCTTTATATCGGAATGTGAAGCGTTGAGAGGCATTAAACATCGAAATATTCTGCCCATCACAACTGCGTGTGCAACGGTCGACAACACTGGCAGCCCTTTCAAAGCTCTAGTTTATCCATTCATGTCTAACGGCAATCTGGACACATGGTTGCATCATAAAGAGGAAGAGAACGCCCATAGGCATCTAAGCTTAGCTCAAAGAATAAGCATTGCTGCTAATATAGCTGATGCATTGGCCTATTTACACAACGACATCGGAAGGGCCATTATACATTGCGATTTGAAACCTAGTAATATCCTCCTAGACAATGATATGACTGCTCGTTTGGGGGATTTCAGCATTGCAAGTTTCTATATTGATTCTACATCCACATCAATAGAAGATCCAAATACGACCAATTCAAGATGCATTGGCTCAATTGGAGTGAAGGGTACCATAGGATATAGCTCCAGGTATAGTTACTGTTGTTTGATTCAACTACGTACTAATACATGCGTAATTTATAGTTTATGTTCACTAACCACTTACGTTATTTATATGTACAGAATATGGTGGAGGCGGTCAGGCATCAACTTATGGGGATGTGTATAGTTTTGGGATTGTGCTTCTAGAAATGTTAATTGGAAAAAGGCCTACAGATCCTATGTTCACTGGTGGAGTCAACATTGTAAACTTTGTGGAGAGGAGCTTCCCAGATCAGATATTCGCTATCATTGATGCTTCTGTACAGAAAGAATGTGAGACCTTTCTTCAAACAAACACCACAGTAGAAAATGCAGTCTCCCGTTGCTTGCTGTCTCTGGTCCAGTTAGGACTTTCTTGCACGCGCCAGGTACCGAGAGAAAGGACGACCATAAGAGAAGCAGCCAGCAAAATTCGTTCCATGAACACATTACAAATTGGCAGGGCTTACGTTATTGTGTGCCCACGTGGGGCTTGTGCCCACTCATTTGATTGTCGTTGGATGATTCCTTGCGCAGGAGATTAGTTGATCCGACAGCTACTGCATGTATGCAGACAGCTTTCCTCGATGAAAAGGTCCAAAACGGGTGATACCTTTTCACCTTAACCTGCCATGGGAGAATCTTGGACGGGCAGCTTTTCATTGCCTACAATGGCAAAAAGGACAGACCACCTCTTGCTCTATTCTTCCTCCTAATTCACTTTTGGGCAAAGAGTGTGGCATTTTCTCAATTGCTCACTTTTGGGCAGAAGAAGATGGAGAAGGCGTCGAGCACAAAGAGAAGCGAGTTTGTGACTTAAATATGCAAACAAAAATGGTTGATGCATAGTATATGAGCAATTGAGAAAATTAATGTAACAGCCGTAGAAAGAGTTGCAGGTAGATGTGATAATTTAGTAGTTATATATGTATCGGTTGTACTCGTAAAGTAGTTGGTTTAATATGTTATTCTAGATTTAGGGTGCTCTTCCTTTGTCACTCTGAACTTTTGGACGGAGCATGATCTTTCAGTGGATTTGTATCATATCACAGGAGCTACTTCCTTCCCAAAAGGAACATATTTTTAGAGTTGATCAAGTCAAACCATCTCAACTTGCAAGTGCGGACTGTATGCCATGGGAGACTTGCAGGCTGCAGCTGCTGCAGGGAGTGGTCGATGGCACTGGATTCACGTCGTCGTGCCTTCCTTTGGGTTCAATGAAACAGTACAGGTTCCACACGTCCTCAGGCTCCTCTTGGGCACGGTGGATTCAGACTGAATTTGGTGGTACACTTGCTGCACAGATCACAATGAAGCCGGTACACATTGGGGAATGATCCGACAGTTACTTCCGGAATAGTACAGGTTGCTCACCGCTGTCAATGTAGGCAGCGGAATGAACACTGATTTTTGGCATGACTAGTGGCTCTCGGTTGGTTGTTTGAACGTACTGCCTCCCCTGCACTCTACTCACTTGAAGACGTGCTGAAGAACCTATCCATGTTGTGCCCTCGCGTGGGTTGCGACCGATCGAGCTTTTGTCCGGGGGTTGTCTTCTGTTGCCGATCGAGGGAGAATTTCTACAGCTCTCTGACATCTTGGATGGTTTTTGGCTTTTTGCCTCACTGATGCTGCTGATGTGTGCGTGTGAGTCCATGGGAAGATTCAGCCCGTGGCCTCAGCGCCTCCACAATCTACAAAGCAAATCTCCTCCAGTGGTGATCAGTCTCCGTGGCGTGAAAGGAGGAGCTGCCATTCGTGACAAACAAGACGGCGGCGGAGTGCGAGCTGCTGCTCGAGCGCGGTGTTCGATCAACGGCGCGAGCGGCTACTATTACCTGGTCATGTTAGGGGCGGAGCTTGGTTGTGGCCAAGGTGGGCCGTGGCCCCCCCTGGCCCAAGGAAAAAACGTTTTTTCACCATGTAATTGACACCGGCCCAGGAATTGGCCCACTAACCGTCCCTCTCCAATCCAGTCCAGCAGTCCATGGCCCCTCCTCAAAACTGGCCCAAGCTCCGCCCGGGATTCCTATAATTAGCGCGCGCTGCGCCGAAGCGTTATGTAGCGCGTGCGGAGATTCGTGCGCAGAATAAAATGAACGATCGGATATTCTTCTTCCTCGCGCTCACAGACGCCGCCGCCCTCCGCTGCGCACTCAGCCGCCGCCTTGGCGTTGCCTCCCCGCGTGTGGGTAGGGATGGCAATTCGGGGCCGGGTTTCGGGTACCCGCCGGGTACCCGACCCGATGGGGCCGGGCATGGGGATGACTTTTGACCCGTGGGTGGCACCCGTGCCCGACCCGACACGAGTCGGGGCCGGGGCGGGGATTTTTTCTCACCCGCGGGTGCCCCGATGGGTACCCGAAATTATTTTTTTTGTAACTTTCAGCCCAGCTCAACAAGGCAAGTTCAAGCTTTAGGTTAGCCCAGAAGCGAACCAGCCCAACATGGCAAGCACCAAACTTTAGCCCAGCACGACCTAACCTTATCTTCTCTCTGCCTTGAGGAAAAAATCTTCTCTCTGAGCCACGCACGATCGCATGCTCTCCTCAAATAAAAAAGAAAAAGAAAAACAGACATCGCAGTCGCACGCGCCACCTACGCCCACGCCGCCTCCGTCCATGCCGCTCGCCCTCGCCGCATACGCCCGCGCCGCCTCTGACTGCGCCACCGCAGCTCGCCACCTCACGAGCCGTCGCGGCTCGACGGCTCGCGGCTCGCCCGCGCCGCCGCGGCTCCCAATCGCGCGCGGCGTCAAAGCTCGCTGCCTCCTGTGCCGTCGCGGCTCGCCGCTCGCCTGCGCTGCTGCTCCGACGTGCGGCCTCCTGACGAGGTGCCCCGCCACTTCTCCCTTCCCGGCGAGGGGGAACATGGCAATGGTGTTGCACCCGTTGGCGACCCGAAACCCGCCCCGATACCCGACGGGTACGGGGGCGGGTGGAGATTTTCACCCACGGGTACGGGGACGGGTGAGAATTTTTACCCGATACATATGTCGGGGCGGGTATGGATTTGCTCTACCCGCCCCGAACCCGCCCCATTGCCATCCCTACTCGCACGGCGCACGGCACACCCATGGGCGACCCGAAACCCGCCCCGATACCCGACGGGTACGGGGGCGGGTGAAGATTTTCACCCATGGGTACGGGGACGGGTGGGGAGTTGTACCCGATACACATGTCGGGGCGGGTATGGATTTGCTCTACCCGCCCCGAACCCGCCCCATTGCCATCCCTACGTGTGGGCCTGCTCTCCTCTCCTGCGTCACTGCATGCCCTGAGCGTCGCGGTGCACTTCACCTTCGGCGGCGCCGCCTCTTCGAGCTTCGCCGCCAAGCCGCAGGGCTTCCTCGTTTTGCATCGCCATGGCCTTCCGATTTGTTCTACATGAAGAACAATAGGCTTGTTGGCCTGGAACAATTCGTTTTCTCATTGGAACAATTTATTTTTTTGCCGGAACAATTGGTTTGCTTGACCGGAACAATTCGTTTTTCTGTTCGGAACCAATTTCGATTTGTCTGGAACAATTACTTCTTACATTGGAACATTTTTATCTCCGTCTGGAACAACAAACAAGAAGACGAGCACCTCGCTCGACGTCGGAGGAAGACGAAGACGAACTGGGCCGCGGTGGGCCGCGCTACACGCGCGCTTGCAGTAGCGCGGCCTACAGATAGGCTGCCCCAGCTCCGCCACTGATGTTACAGTACATGACAGCTTTAACAAAAGGCTCAAGGCATGAATCGATGGGACAGGCGGTGCGCGTATAGAGAGTATCGAGACGTATCGATGTACGTACGTATGCCAGGTTGCCTCACGGATTTCAGAGCCGTCCACACACACACACAAAGGTTCCGCATCGGGAAAAAAAAAATTGTGTTCCAATCCGAAACAGTTTCACAGAAAAAAATATCAAAACTGTTCCAATCCAATAAGGGTTTTGGGCCCAAATGGACTCGTATCGGGCCAGAGCGGGAAACAAAAAGAAAGGGACTAGCGCAGATAATGGGCGTGCGACCCATACAATTTCCGATATCAGCCCACGTCCACCCACGCCTAGTCCTCCTCCACCTAGGCACCGACCACGCAACACCATTCGGAAACTCTATTCCGCATCCCTACGCGTTGCGGCGCTAACGCGCGTCCATGTGCGGCTCGGCCCACGTGCGCTGGTGGCGGAGCGCCGAGTGATGGCAGGCGGTGCGACGCGGGCGCGGCGGCATCGCCAGTGGCGGATTAGCGCGGGCGACGGAGCGCGGGGTGATGGCGGGCCCTCGCCGCCGCGTCGCCGGCGGCAGAGCTCGAGGCGAGGTGGCGGCGGAGCGCGGAGTGTGGGCGGGCGGTGCGACGCGGCACCGCCGCGTCGCCGGAGGTGGTTATCGCTGACGGGTTCGGGTGTTCGGGTTGTTGGGGTCGCGGTGGGCTCCGACGACTTCAATCCATGTTCGACGACCATAGAGGAAGGGGTTTGAGGGGCGACGGCCGCGACCCGGCGGTGGGTGGCGGCGCGGCGCTGCGGCGAGGCGGCGCTGACGCCGCCGTAACCGCGGGCGGCACGCAGGCAGTAGGCGAGGTCGGAGGGGGGTGAGATCGAGGAAAAAGAAGGTGGCAAGGTGGGCGGCGCTCCGGCCGGCGTTGTTCTGACCGCCGGTCGGACGCGTGGCGGCCGAGGGGAGCCGCCGCGCGTCACGTACGGACGCGCTCTAACTCGGTCCAACACGATTTGCGACTTCGCCGAAAGAACTCCACCTCGAATTCCTCTCCCGCTGCCCTCTGTCCCCGTCTTCCTTCTCAATCTGCTGTGACCGGAACGGCAGATCGAGAAGGTTTCACCTCGTGTCGGTGAGAGGAAATTAACCCTAGCTGTATTTGATATACTTCTCTATCCTAAGAGCTTGTTTTAGTTCTCTGTCAACAAAAAGAATCTTTTATCTGTCCAGTTCGTTGCGATTGTTTCCCGTTTGTTATTGCGTGCTCGCATCCATCACCTATCAGTTCTTTTTCCCCAAATCTTTTTAGGGTTCCGCGAAACCCCAGGCAAAGTAATAGTTGCAGTGTTGCAAGGGAGTGCCGGTGTTCATCACCTGATTTCTTATCTGAAGTTTTGCAATTGCGCGAACTTATGATTTTGATTGCTTGTTGGCAGATCAATTTAACTTCGGATATAGTCGGGGCTAGTGTTATTGTGGTATGTGGTATGATTGTTAAATTTTTATTAGAGTAATTTTCATAAAACCCAGGTTTTGTGGTTCTTGTCTCACAAAACCCTATGTATTTTGGCTTTTGGCACTTAACTCTATGTTTTTTTGGTTCTAATATCTCACAAAACTCCACCTCTTGTAAAACTTATCATT
The DNA here is from genome assembly GCA_007726485.1 of Eragrostis curvula. NCBI lineage: Eukaryota > Viridiplantae > Streptophyta > Magnoliopsida > Poales > Poaceae > Eragrostis > Eragrostis curvula. The sequence goes on along the minus strand of CM017440.1, from coordinate 51,676,876 downwards.
ACTATGAGATTATGATATGACTTTGATTTGAGTATCCTAGTCGATATGATCGATAGAACCAACAAAATTGAATCATGACCATGTAATACCCCATCATTAAAACAATGTTTATATGTCATATCAACAGTAATTTTCAAAGAGGTGGGGTTTTGTGAGACATTAGAACCACAAAGACTGGGCTTAAATGACACAAGTCAAAATACATAGGGTTTTGTGAAATAAGGACCACAAAATCCGGGGTTTAGAGAAATTTACTCTTTATTATATTGGTTGTCTGCTTTTATTAGCTTATTTTCTTATGTGCTTTTAACTCAATTAATAATACGGTTCTTCTAAGGAGATATAGTTACCTTTAAGTGTTGGTTATATGTTGCATTCTTTTACTAACGAACCTAACGGACTGTGGTTTTTCTTAACTTCTAACGGATTGTGCTATTTTGCATGTTGATTTGTCATCTGCGGTAAAATAAATTTCAGATATGGCCATATAGGAATTGAGTGCTGATGTTATAGTAGTAGAATCATGTTCTCATTAAACATGTTACTTGATTTACGGCTAGGAGATAAACGGAAGATAGGCAGGGAGCATGCATTTTTGTTATGGTCTAGGAACTGGACTTGTTATACAATCCATGTTTCTTCCATTATGCACGTATAGATCGAAAACTGAAAATTAAACAGAATAATTGATTGCCCCTGTATCTGTGGAGTTTAATGTAGAAGTCAATTACTAAATTTTTCAAATTACACATATCTAGTGGATGTCTATATTTGCTTGCAATATGCTTATTTACCTTGTTTCTGTACATAATTCAGTATTGCCGCATTTATTTTTGGAAAATAGAAGTTGGATAGTGTGAGCCATTTGTTGCACGTGAGATGTGGAGGAGTTTAGACTCTGAACCAAATGAACCATGACTGGAATAGGGGTTGCTTGGCTCGCTGCTCGAAATTAGTGTAGTCTTCGTGCCTGGGCTAAACATATCAGCCCAGAAGTTTCTGAATCGACTCAGATATCCTAATTACAGTAGATGTTAAACTAGCCTGCACCATAGTACCATTTGCCTATTGTTTGTGCACGTCATACAGGATAAGCTGATTTAATGTGTTCATGTGGTTTGGTAGTATTACTAGACATTATAAACACCTGATATATTTTCCTTCCGTTTTAATTCCGGATGGCTCTGCTTTCTAACTCAAATACCACCAGGCACCAGGTTTAGGATGCCTCCATTTGATGATATACCTCAAGACCAGGAGCATGGCTTCTCGCTCATTTGAATGAGTTTTGTGTGAATTGGGATTTGTTTCTTCCATCATAGCTGGAGTCTGCACACAGCGATATGGGATAATCAATCAAACAAACATTGTGGCTGATATTGCAAAAATGGTAGTGCTTGTTGCAGTAGCTTGGACATGTGGTGAAAACACTGCATATTTATTTTATGATTTGATATTTGTGCCAAAATATCAAATCCAGCACCATCACCTCAACCGAGGAGAAGAATAAGGAGAAGACTTTGAGTACAAAGATTAGGGGGTGACTAAATGTATATATGAACATGTTTGATTTTGTGTAGAAGACCACGGGTTGGGCATAGAGCTTGGAACCTGTAGCTCCCGCCACCTTCACGCAGCTGCCCCCGATGATGTTCCCCAACGCCTCCCTATAGACATCACAGAAAATGGGGATCTATGGTGTGGCACATCTAATTATTAGTTCAAAAATTACATTTTTAATTTGTTATTAAATACATTTCATCCTATACATGATAGTTTAATATCATATTTAGTTTAGTGAACATGTTTTTTTGTCATGCCTATGACTCTACGAGTCCGACACATGTTCGGCTTGATGCTTCTGTCGTAGATTTGGCACCATGTGCAAATAGAAAGACACTTGTGCCTGGTTTATTAGCCTGGCCGTACATGAGTCTATCAGTTTAGTCGAACCCATAGCACTGCTCCTTTACAAACACATAAAAATCCAATGAAGTGAAAGTAATATTACACTTGTTTTATTAACCAACATCTCCAAAGCCTCGGTTGTTAAATAATTGTTATATAAGTAGTATAATAAAAATATTTTACATAAATATATTTTATCTAGAAGCATCTATAAAGTATAGTATTTAAAATAATAATATATTACTATAAGATATCAATATTCTAGAAATATTTAGTTTACGGTAAAGAACGTGACAATTTGAATTATTCTTAAGTAAAGCTTCTTAAAATGTAGAAATTTTATATTAAGAATTTTGTCAAACGTTTGAGAAAACAAATAACACAATACAATTTTTTCATTATGTTTGTCAAGTAATTTGAGTAAAATATAGTGATGATGTACTTTAAATTTTTATGATATCATGTATATAATTATGGACCAAAAAACTAAGTGATTGCTGCATTTGAGAATCAAAGTAACACTAATTAGCATGTAAAATTTTACAGTCGAGTAGGGACGGATTTGGAGAAAAGAAGAGAAGAAAGAAGAATAATTGTTCGTTTCAAGATGGACTTGCGTGATTTGAGCTACTGCACAAAAATACTTCTCTGTTTTAGTGGTAAGTACCGAGGTAGCGCATCCAAGCCGGTGACTTGGGGTGGGAGTGTTGGTTCCTCTTCTAGTTCCACGGAGCGCAGATGCCCTACCTCGCTCGATTGGTCGATCCGCCTCTGATTGTGGAGACCCCTCCTCCTCCTCCTCGGTCGCTCCCACTCAAGGCAGTCGGGGTTGGTGCATGTAGGAGTGGGGCCGCAGGACAGGGCCGACCTCTATCCGACGTCCTACTCGACGCTGCGACCATGGCCACGGACTGTATCGTGCTCCTCCTAGGTGGGGCTTCTCCAGAGCACGAGGGGCCTCAAGGTGATGATGACCTATCACGGGCCCTCCTTGACATCGACAGGCCCGCCCTCATCATGGGGGCGCGCACCGTCTTCTGCCAGTCTAGGATTGTGGCCCACGTGTCTGAGGTGAGGGTGCAGCGGTGCGGTGGGTTGCGTGTGGTAGGGCGTGTGCTCAAATGAAGAGAGGCGGAGGGGTTTTAGGTCATATAGGTGCCACGAGCAAGAGTGGGAACAACCGAACAAGAAGGACTGGGATGAAAATAAACCGCAGTGCAAGGGCAAATATTAAATTTCAATGCTTGGAGTCATGGGTATATATATATGTCTATATATATATATATATATATATATATATATATATATATATATATATAGCTACCCTATATAGCTTCCTGGGTGTGAAATATTATTTCACACCCCAGCCACATGCCACCCGGTCCGACCCAGCCTCAGCCTCAATCCATCCATGCATGCATGCGTCCATGCAGGTCATCATTATTGACCTTTAATTAACATGCTCCATTGATAGAAAGCGTTGATTGGGGAAAGGCAATTATGGCTGGTCATTAATTCATTCGAATTCAGTGCACACCGTACCATTATTTCATTCTCTCGCCTCTCTTCTCAAATGCTGACGTTTATTTCTGAGATCACGTTGCCATCTCTCATATTCTCTCTCCTCTCCTAAACCAAGACCATAATACGTGATGATGTTCCGATGGCCGATGATACGCTCGGAGCTCACGACGACGGGAGCATGGAGCAGCACAATTAGGTAAGACTGCCGTCCCTGTTTATCCCATTCCCGTTCATTCTCCCATCTAATCGTTTCCTGTTTCTTTTTCAGCGGTCCGGAGGAGAATGGTGGTGTTACAGTGAAGCATGGCAGGCCATGCGGGTGCTGACTTAGTCCGTTGAAAGCGCTAGCACACGGTGAACACGGCCGTTGTTTCATCCAGGCATCATCGACTCGAGGAGCACTAGAGTTTTACCGTACGTATATCCCTGTTGGCCATCGCCTACCTTGCAGCATGGTCGCCCTGGGCAGCGTGTTGAAGGATATCATCAGGACGAACCAGGTAAGCAGCGTCGTCCACGTGACTAGATTCCTGTCCCAGCCGTGGATGTGCCCGTTTTGTCACTAATTTTCTAATGCTTTTTTGATTTTGTGTGCCACAGCATGGAGGAGAGCAAGGTAGCCAAGAGATATATTCGAATGAGCACTTCGGAGGTCAAATTGATTTGGCGGCACGTCCATGTACCTTGCATCGCTGCCGATTGCATGCGTTGTCGCCATTAGTAGAAGCCTCGATGGATGCAAGCATGTCGGATTCTTGTTTCCGTCCGTCGGCTGCCTAATCCTCAAATCTGTAGTATAGAATTTTTATGATTGGCGTTCATGTATTTAGTTGAAATATGAACTCCCGAGTGTAAAAATATGGTCTGCTGACTCGTAATATTTGTGATCGCAATCATGTACTCAATTGTATATCACGATTATTGAAATTGCAAAATTTACTCATGATTGAAATCATTTCATATTGCGATTCAAGAAAAACATATTTACTATTCCATGAACATGATTTTACTGTTGACACTTGTAGAAGTATAAAAACACGTCCAACATTCAAAAAAAAAAAGAGGAACGCCCCTTTGTCAATCGTTCATGTTTTCTTATCACAAAATCTACAAATTTTGCAATTATGTTGTCCATAATTTATGACTTCACACCAGTAAAAAAATATGGTCCCACAAAAATGCCCACCTATGGTCGCAAAACATACCAGAGGCAATAAAAAAATACCACCCTATGGTCGCAATAATACCCACCTATTTCAAATTGGCTTGCAGACAAAAGATGTTCATGTATAAAATGATATTAGTTGTGACCAAAAATTGATATTAGTTTTGACCATAAAAACTGTAGACATGTATCCGAAAATCATATAAACCAAGAGCTGTGGTTAAAAAAAACACATATTAGACTGCAGGCCAAAAATTTGTGTTCATCCATGCCACTATTTATGATCGATGCAAAAATGTTGTGTTCCTCGATGTACTAAAAGAGCAGGAATATGGCTGTTGAGAAAGAAAAATGAAATGATCAATAAAATGGTAAAGTAATTTCATGCCTGCAACTGTGGAACTAAAATTCAACTTTCATATTGATGTGGGCACCTATAGCACAAGTTGGAGAAGGGATTATGCATAACCGATATGAGTATAAAATGTTCTTACTTGCAGTCATAAAACTGGTGTGTGTAATCACAATATTCAATAAAATGAAAATCAGTAGTGTAGGGGATTCAGATGTGATGGTTTGCAGGTTCTTAGTCCATGGACATACACCAAGGGGACAAATAAAATATTTGTTACACAAAAAGAAATTATTATGAGTGTAAAATTTCATCCATAGAGTGATCACTCCTTGTGCCCATGGAAAACCATTTTCTAACACGACCAGCTTTCAAAGTTACATGGGTGCCTAAGGTAGAAGTTAGAGAAGGACCGATGCATCTTCGGCATGAGTATAAATTGGTACTAGTTGTGACCATAAAAATCACAATTTGTATAATAAATTCACACCCTTAAAGATTGTGACCATAAAAATTCCTAGTAAATATTTTGAACTAAATGAAATGTGATGTGCTACAATTTGCATTGTGCTAATATTGTAAACTGAATAACCAAATGGCACATCGCATTTCTTTCAAATGTCAATCCACTCTTTGGTCTCTCAATCACAAAACCTACATTTTTTATGTGATCAAACAATCAAGTTTGTGATATGTCAAGATAAAAGGATGAACTTAGTTTTTATGACTTCTGTAGTTTTTATGACTTCAGTTCAGATAAACCACTTAAGTAAATAGTTTATTTGAATTGTATAGAAAATACATAATACCTAACGATGCTCGTTTTAGAGTACAAAAATATGGTAATGAAATTGTAAATGCATTTCTTCTTCCAGTTGCTAGCAGTGAGTTAGTCTAATGAAATCAATAGTATACGGGTTTCATGATTGACGATTAAGTATTTCGTTAAAACTTTGACTCCCAAGTGTGAAATTGTGGTTAGCTGAATCGTAAAAATATACTTGTTGTTTGTGAATCGATAAGATTTCTATTTCGAGTGTGCACTCGCAGGTTTGTTCAATAAGATTTTTTTTTGGCAAAGCCTTAAATATTTTAGTGTCAATGAGCCTGCAAACTATTGTTGCCAGAAAAATATATTATGCTCCAACATTGCTGATAGTAAAATCCATGTGTTGCATAACACCTCATAAATATTTAAGTTACTGATTCATGTGTTCGTCTTTTACTATAAGTGTAAGATTCAATTAACTACAACAGCGCAAAAATTCTATGTTGTGGCATTGCTTCATGACACATCTTTATACAATTTTTTCCTACAAGTGTACATCTGATACAGGATAGTACAATCCTGGGGCTAGGTTTTTGTGGACAGGGTATATAAATTTTATTGTTTTACTTGAGTACGTAGTTTCTATAAGACACCAACTTTTATGATCTTATTTTTTCTTGGAAAAGCAAATGGTTCCAAATATAGAGCACGGCAACAAACGGAAATAATTTGGGCCAGCCGTCCAGGGATAATTGGACATGGCCATTGGCTGGAATTAAACAACGCATTAATTACATGAATTAATTAGTAGCTATAATTAGCCATTGCTTATTACGCCTAAACATGATGGTGCGCTGGTTGCTTGCATGCAATTAATTTGCTTCCACGGCCGGCAGGTGCACGCATGGATGGGTGCCTCAGTGGGTGGGCTGGGGTGTGATTTATTATATCACACCCAGGGTGTGAATTAGAGCTATATATATATAGGGAAAATCCATTTTACTCCCGGGTGTAGTTACTCCCACTTCTGAAAAATCACCTTGGGTATGTGTACATACCCATTTATCATTTTTAGTATGTACACATACCTAAAATAAGATTTTTCAAAGTGATAACCATGAAAATTTTTGAGTGGAACCCATATTTTTTTGCACCTTGTTATATATCCTGTATAGAAAAAAGAATATGTCCATATACTTGATATATCCTCATATAAAAAAAAGAGTATGTCCACATACCACTTTTAAAATTCAAGTATGTATACATACTTTTTTTAGAAACCTCAAGTATGCATAGACACCTTTTAGATTATGAGATACAAATATGGGAGTAACTACACCCGGGAGTAGGAAAGGGGCTTTATATATATATATATATATATATATAAATATATATATATATATATATATATATATATATATATATATATATATATATATATATATATATATATATATATATATATATATATAAATATATATATATATATATATATATATATAAAGCCTCTTATTTTGTAGCTGGCTATAGAATAGCTTATTCTGTGGCCACTTCTGTATCGTAATTTACGGCATTCGTGTATTGTGATTTACGATATTTTGCTACGTGATTTACTACACTTTTACCATGGTTGATCTTTCAAAACGTGTGTGAACGCTAACGTCGTTAATTTATTTAAATTTATCGTAAATCCGTGATAAAATTATCGTAAAATTTTGTCATCGTAATTTACGACATTTGATTATAGTGATTTACGATAAATTTGTGATGTGTTTTACTATACTTTTGTCATAATTTTGCATGCAACACGTGTCCTTGAACATGATGTCGTAAATTTTGTTCAAAATGATGTAAAATTCATTGAAAACAGAAGTGGCTATAGAATAAGCTATTCTATAGCCGGCTATAGAATATACTCACCCTATATAAATATATATACATATCAATAATAATTCAACATATGGGCTTCTTTGGATCTGAGGGTTTATAAAGGATTTTTGAAGGAATTCATTCCAAAAGAACATCTTCACACGTCTAATAACAGGGAACCTGAATGAGAACATCTTCATCCGGCTTCGCGGACAAGGAAGGAGGGCTTCGCATCATCCAACAGACGACGAGATCCACCAAGGAGGGCTTCGCATGGTAATCCGAAGGCATTGGAACCCATCGGAGGCTTCGGGTGAGCAAGATTTCATCAACACTCCGTTGGAGGGCTTCGACACGTCACACACAGACCTTCGATCCCCCAACATTTGGCGCCGTCCAGCGGGGTGAACCCACGACCACGATCAACATGGCGAAAATGAAGTCAAAAACAAACGTCAGCGACACACAACGCGCAGAGATCGAAGCTGAAAATGAAAGGCTCGCGAAGGAAGCGGAAGCTAAAACAGCAAGAGAACAAGAAGAGCGGGACAAAGCCGCACGAGCAGAAGAGGTAGCAAGAGTCGAAGAAGTTGCAAGAAAAGAAGAAGCCTTAAGAGCTATGCAAGTAAACAACGCTGAAACATCTCAAGCAGGAAGTTTCCAGCAAGAGGACGACGAAACACGTAACATAACTGAAAGGCTTCGCATCATAGAACAAGAGAGAATCGAAAGGGAAAAGAAGTTGGCCGTCATCGAAAAGACAGCGAAGCTAAAAAAAGACATTCTCGAAAAGATAAAGCAAGCCTAACAAGAGATCAACGTAATGGACAGCAAGCTAAACAAATACAATGAGGAAATGGAGAACCTGAAGAAACAAGAACAAGACATGCACCACAAGACTCGCAAACAAACCGAGCACAAGATGGTGTACGAAGTAAGCAGCTGTCGCAAGGACAACCAGCCATGCATCATATACAACGAGAACTCGCCTTTGAGCGAAGAGCTACAGAGTGAACCTTGGCCGGTCAACTTCAAAATGCCGAAGATAAAGGCATACCAAGGAAAAACATGTCCGAGAGAGTTCCTCATGTCTTTCGAAGCCGCAGTAGAATCGGGCGGAGGATCAAACTCAACGTATGCGAAAGCTTTGGTGATGGCAGTCGAAGGAGTAGCAAAGACATGGTTCTCCACTCTTAAACCAGGATCAATTAATTCTTGGTCCGAATTAAGAAGAGAGTTCATAAACAATTTCCAAGGCTTCCAAGCATCAGAAATTCATCAGGGAAGACTATTTTCTTGCAAACAGAAACCAGACGAAGGCTTAAGGGTATACATGCAGAGATTCATGAAAATAAAGTCAAGAGCAAAGGACGTAGGAGCTTCGACAGTTATCGATGCACTGATGGAAAGCTTGAGGGCTGGCCCTTTTCACTCTGCACTAACAAGGAAGAGACCCAAGACTATCTTCGCACTACTGGACACCTTCGAAAAGTACGCGAGGTCGGATGATAAGTTCCGAAGGAAGAAAGAAGACGAAAAGAAACAATTCCAGCTAATCAAAGATGAAAAGAAGTATAAAGAAGAAAAAGAAGCGAGTCGAAGCAGGAGGCACGACGATAACAGAGACAGTTCGAGAGATCATAACAGTCGAAGGGTACACAACCTCGAAAACAGAGAAGAAAGGGGCGATGAAAAGAGAACCAAAGACGACGAAAGAGGGAAAGAGCGAAGCAACCATAATAGAGATTGCGAAGACAAAAACAAAGAAAACAATCAGAGAAGCAGTTCTCGCACTCCATACTGTGACTTGCATGGCGAAGGAAAAGGCCATACAACAAAGCAGTGCCGAAACTTGCAACAATTCAAACAGGAATGGACTGCAGAAAGAGAGGCGAAGAAGGCCATCAGACATACAAGTAACTATCGCGAAAATTGGTCTCAAGAAAACCCAACCTCACTGTACCCTTCGCACTCTGTCAATCATGTTGTCAACTACCCAAGAGAAGCTTCGCATCAGGCACAGCAATATGCCTACTCCCAACCTCAAAGCCTGGCAGCATTGCCACCGCCTCCAGAAATAAATCAGCAAAACAATGGAAGAAACACAGAAACAAGCTGCACGTCTCAAAGACAAACCATCAACGCTATCTCCGGAGGGTCGACCCAGCAACTAGATTCAAGAAGGGCCAGAAAAGAATACATACGAAGGGTACATAACGTGTCATCAGGGGCTCCGTTTGAAAAAAAACAAGTGGTCCCACGTCCACATCACCTTCGGAAAAGAAGACGCAAGGGACCTGGATCAACCTCACTCAGACCCATTGGTCATCAAGGCAAATATAAAAGGGTTCGACGTACTCAGAATACTTGTCGATGGGGGAAGTTCAGCTGATATCCTCTTCGCCTCTACATATAGAAAGATAAAGCTGGAAAACGAAACACTACAACCAGCAGGAATACCATTAATCGGCTTCACTGGAAAGGTTATCCAAGCGTTGGGAAAAATTAACCTACCAGTAACCTTCGGCGAAGGAGAGAACGCAAGAACTGAAGATGTGACCTTCGATGTGGTTGACATTGTTTATCCTTACAATGCAATCTTCGGAAGGGGGTGCATCAACAAATTCGAAGCAGCCATACATCAGGGCTATCTATGCATGAAGATTCCGGGTCCCATCTCTGTGATCAACGTCCTCGGAGACCAACTTCAAGCAAGAAGTATTGAAGATGGCGAAGCCCATGGGAGGAAGAATGTCCATTTCATCCGAAGAAAGCAAAAGGCCCCATCGCTCAAGACCTTCGGACTAAAAAACTTGTCCATGATATATCAGAGATACATGTGCCGTGTCTACCAAGAACATTTCTTCGGTAGCGCGCGCGATCGCTATGTGTAAAAGCACAAAACTCGCGGGGGTGCACTCTTTTTCCTCACGAGGGTAGCCCTGCGAAGGGTGTGAGGTTTTTTAACGAGGCACCCTCCAAGACTGTAACACAGTTTTATAATTACTTTTTACCCTCAAAAAATTCCAGAGCAATTTCCTAGGGGGCGCAGAAGAGCCAAGGCTCAAGAGATAAAGCTTCGAGCTCAAAAACGATATCAGGCAAAATCCTAGAGAATCCGAAGGTTACACCAATTAAGTATTTGGTAATCTTAGTTTGGATCGATGTATCACGAGGGATGATACAAATGCTCCAGACAATAGTCGAAGGGAAAGATAAGCTAAGAAAGCCTAATCTACCCAAGTATCGACAAACAAAAACCTTCGCAAAAGGAAAAAAGCGCGATCCTTCGCACGAAAATGTTCAAATATCAAAGAACGAAAACACGAAAACTTGCGCTCCTTAAAGGAAACACAAGGTCATCGTGCAAGAAGCAGTAAAAGCTTCGAAAGATATTGAAGAAATCTTCTCTCTGGCAAAGACTTTCGAAAGATTACTCCAAAAGAAAAGCTTTATTAAGCAAAAATCATTGTTTAAAGGGAACCATCGTCAGGTTCCTGCTTTACAATAAGCCCTAGTTCTAACAGCATTTGATAAATAATGCTGTACTCATCAAAGTCAAACCCACTTGAAGGCGAGTAAGGCCTCTGAAAAACAGGGTCGACCACTCCAGACGAAGACATCCGCGCAACATGCGAAGCTGCATCGAATCCATAAGATGAACTTTCGCGGCCAGCCGAGCGACCGCGACGACCGCGACCTCCACCTCTTTTCCAAGAAATCCCTCGGCTAGGAGAAGAAGCATCACGACATTTACGACCCCCAGAAACCTCAGAATCAGGAGGACCAAGTCTGATGACACCAACAAGGCTACCAGGAGGGAAAACATAACCTTCGACCCCTTCGACAGGGGACAGAGGATCAGAGTCAGTAGACAAAACAAACTCCGAAGAAGACGAGCTCAAAATCTCGATAGCATCTTCAACACGAGCCTTTCGAGGAGAAGAAGGCCTAATAGAAGCAAATTCGCTCAACGAAACCCTTGACGAAGGCTCCGGAGTAGCAAACTCGCTCAAAGAAAAATCAGACGAAGCCTAAAGTCCAAAAATCAAGCAAAAATTAATCAAAATAGCATAAAGTTTACAACGATTACAACAATTCTTAACAAGATACAAGTTCGAAGGGATGACGTAATCCCTCTCTCGAAGCAAAAATAAAATTGTTTATACCTCACTCTGAGGTAGACGACCGACCGACTGCACTCGGTTCCAGAAGGATTCGTCAAAATGACTGGCGACCTTCATGAGAGCTTCAACCACAGGACGGGGAGTAGAATCAACGGCAAAAAATTTAAAGTCATCAGAAGCAACATTCGCCAAAGCATTGCTCCCTTCGACATCGAGAGAATGGAGGAGGTCCCGAACAGCCAGATGAACGGCATTGGTAGACAAGGCCCTGCAAGCCTTCACAACGTAAGGAATATTGACAGAGAGCCAAGACTGACGCTGCTCAGTCGAAGCATCCTCAGGGATCTGATCAGGAGTCGTCCCCACTGAGATAAGAGCGTCCTGAATGTGACCGCAAAGAGAAGACAGGCGAAGCTCTTCAGCCTCAACAAAAGAAGCCGCCTCCTGATCCGCGGTTTCAACTTTCCCGCGAAGAACCCTGTTGGCCTCCAAAGCCTCTGCAAGGGACGAATCGAGATCCTCCAGCTGTTTCTCTAAAGAAGCCACCTTCGTCTTAAAATCCTCAGTGGATTTGACAAGGGTCTCCTTCTCAACAGAGAGATCAATCACACGTTTTTCGTTAAGAGCAAGTGCATCCTCTTTCTCCTTGATCTTTGCTTCAAGAGTCGAAAGATCCTTGCGAAGACGGTCTCGATCAGCCCTCGCCAGAGTCAGCTCATTAAACTGGCGAAGGGAGGCTTGGGTAATAGCAAGCGACTGACGCAAACAAGAGCGAAGTTAGAAAGACAAGAAACTGAGTAAATACAAAAATAACAAACCACTTACCTTCATTTGCGAAGATAGTAAAGACTTGTACAGAGTATCACCACCCTGAAGTACGAGTTCATTCTCCACTTGGGGAAAACGAACCCTCTTTGCAGCTGCAACAAAGGGCGCAGCGGCCCTGGCACTCATAACGAAGGTGTTCGAAGGCACCTCGTCACACAGAGCTAAAGAACCCCTAGCAGCTTCGACTGAATCAAAAGTCATGTCAAAAGGGAGAAACTCTCCAAGCATTGCTTCAAAGACTGAGTGTAGGAAAAGGTCACCACCTGCTGAAGGGCTAAGGGGCTCACGAAGCCCGACACCCGGTTCCGAAGGAAGTTGAACCTGGGAGCGATCTGTAAGAGGTCCCAAGTTATCAGCAATTTGACGAAGCTCAGCCATACAAAGAGATGAGACACAACCTTGAGCAGAAGCTTCGGCTACTCCTTCACCCTGAACAGGGGCGACAGGAGGAATATCAGGACCCTTAACACAGGTCTTGTCCTCGATCTTAGCCTTCGATCCGGATTTAACAAGAACAGAATCAGCACCCTTCGAAGCCTTGTCCTGAATCTTGGCCATCTCAGCGGCACTGGCATCATGGACGTCAACTGTAGAAGCACAAATATCCTTTGCAACAAAAGAAGAACTCTTCGAAGTGACTTTCTTGGGGATAGATTGAACTTTAGACCCAGAAGAATTGCTACCCCCATCCTCCGGAATGGAGAACAAATCCAATGCGGAGCGAATCACCGGAGGCTTAAAAGCAAAAGATGGTTTCGCAGAATGTGAAGTCTTCGGCTGATTTGCTGAAGGAGCAGCAGCACCCAAAGCGGTCGCATTAGCTTCGCTGACAGCTTTATCGGAGCTGTCCTTCGACGAGGTCTTGTGAGTTTTCAACTTTTTCTTGGCTTGCTCTTCACTAGACCTTCGGCTACTAGACATCTTGAAAAAAGACGAAAGGAAAGGATCTCCTATTGCAAAAGGGATTGGAATAAGCAAAGGAAAGAAGACGCGCAAAACATGCGATTGAAGAAACAACGCGCCCACGATGAAGATATATAGAAGGGAAGCGACTATCGGGAACTGAAAAGAAGTACGGAACGAAAACGACAACACACGTGTGTGGATCAGAAAGGCACACGGTGTAATCATAAATTAATAAATAAAATTGCCTCTGGTTTTAGTTACACTAATAACACATCATCAATTGAGGGCTAATGTTGGGAACTACACCGAAGCCCCTCTGACCCACGCGAAGGTCAACAGCCACCAGCGAAGGAAGAATGAAAGAGCAGACGGCACAGGAGCCCGAAGTTACCAAGCTAAGAGCCATGCTAAAGTAGTCGATGGCATGCATGTAAATATAATCATCTCACCCCCTATAAATATGGAGAGAGATGATCCTGTAACGAGTTTTTGGGGCCTCGAGCCAAAGAGAATCATTTACACCGCACTCGATCCTCTCAACACTCCAAACCCCTTCCCCCGGCATCGCGGGCAAAGGAGGGCTTTACACGTCTAATAACAGGGAACCTGAATGAGAACATCTTCATCCGGCTTCGCGGACAAGGAAGGAGGGCTTCGCATCATCCAACAGACGACGAGATCCACCAAGGAGGGCTTCGCAGGGTAATCCGAAGGCACTGGAACCCATCGGAGGCTTCGGGTGAGCAAGATTTCATCAACACTCTGTTGGAGGGCTTCGACACGTCACACACAGACCTTCGATCTCCCAACAGTACAAAAAAAGTCTAAAAGATCATTGCTCCTTTTTTTTGCCAATTTGATTTCACTCGGTAAATGTCTAAATTATTCTTTAGAATACCCGTGGTCACTTGAATATATTTAACACAGAAGAGACCACAAATTCCCTCAAGTAACTAGAATTTGATGTTAATATATGTTTCTAATGATCCTAATGATGGCGAGATAGACAGTAAAAATTTTCATGGAATTGAAGTTCTTTGTGACATTTTCACAAAAGAAAAAGAAGTTCTTGGTGGCAGCAGAATGTATAAGTGCCTAGGTAATCATGGTTATATCGACACTAATTTAGAGGGCGAGTTTTGAATTTGGCACAGGGCCTCCAAATTTTCCGAGACGACCCTGCATATAGAACCACGTGACGGAGCAGCTGTGCAGTTTCCTCAAGTAAATCTGTGCACATCACAGAGTTTGCTTTATATAAATCTCTAAAGCATTATATTTTTTTCAAAAGACCATCTCTAAAGCAGTATAGGCACCTTGTATTTAGTTAGGCACGAGAAAAGCATGCGGCTTCACTTGGCAGCCATCCATGCATCCAGCTCCTCCGGCCATGCATCCATGTAGTCTTCGAAACTGATGATTATATTTGATTTTACACATATTCATGTATGTTATTTTTCCATCTTCAATTTGGCTACCAGAACCGATGATGTGGCGCTTGATGTATTTTTATTTTTATTTTTTATTTTATTTTTATTTTATTTTTTGGGAAAGAAAGAGTATCCATTGATTAAGACACAGCAAGGTTACAAGCTTGAGTTTCTCCATTCCTGCTGCTGCTAGGAACAGAGATAAACGACCCGGACTCTGAAACTACTAAGTCTCTGACACATAAAGGAAAATCAAACCTCCTAACTACGAACTCCTGACACCTCAAAGCTTGCTGTGCTAACAAATCAGCAATTTGATTTGCCTCTCTCTTGATGCCCCTGAAAACCGTAGCAGGAAGGAGAAGACACGAAGCATGAATGCCCTTCAGTATCCCCTCCCAGCTTGCCCTTGACGAAGACGACTCCTTCAGCGCCGTGATCAGCAGCGAGCAATCGGATTCAACCACAGCTGGTTGTCTCACCCAGTCAACCGCCAATCTCACCCCCTCCAAACACGCCTCCGCTTCCGCTTCTCCAGCCGACGAGCATCGTCGAAGGAGACGCCACGCCATCAGCAGAACACGGCCATCATCGTCTCGGATGAACTCCTGCACTTGCTTCACCTGAATGTTCATGGAAACTGGAAAGCAGCATCAGTATTAATTTTAACCCAGCCCTGGGGAGGCGGTTCCCATTTATGTTTAGTCGCCGAAACACCCGTCGAGCCACCCGCAGCATGATCCTTTTGCACTTCAACATACATCTTTCCCTTCCCATTTTCATCCCAGGTTGGAGCCGATTTCTGCTGGGCAATGTGGAGAGACTCGCCATATGACAGCAGAAAGCGAAAAATCCATATCACCAGAACTCTTTGTTTCGGCTCAAGATAATTGCTGACGAGCATGAGCATTTGCCCCTCATCGTCATTGCATTTATCTGATGAAAAAGAAGAGAAAGGCTGGGACTTGAACATTAGAGCAACTTCAAAAGGTTAGATAAAATATATTTCATTTTTTTATTTTAGCTAGGCTTTATAATATAATAGACTTAAAAAGTTGGAACAAATCAACAGACTCTCTAAATCATCAAGGTCCCACAGGAAGAAGGATAGAGAGTAAGGCCCCCTTTGAATTGCGGGATTTTTTTCTATTCCTGCGTTTTTCCTGTGAACAGTCAACTGATTCCTATGAAATTCCTGTACAATTCCTGTGAAAATCCTGCGTTCCAAAGGGGGTCTAAAGGTTTTTAGCTAACTATAGCTAGCTAGTAGAAAACTAGAATGAACTTAGCTATTTTGGAGAGGAATTTGAAGAGACTTTTAGAGAGCTGTTTTTTATAATACTAGCTATATTTAGAGAAAAATATGTTTTACCTAGCCTGTTGGAGTTGCTTAGCATAAACTTATCATAATTACTAGGATTATCCGTGTGCATTTAGTTACGAGATCGTTGGACTTCTGAGATGGATGGGAAGTGTGTTACTACATCATTCACTCTCTTTGGTCTTTGCTACATATAAACTGTTAGTAAAGGTTTGCCGACACATAGAAAAGCAGCCGCGCTAGAAGCAGTCGGGAAAACAGTTATTACCTATGCCGACAAATAATTAGTCAGTGATTGACTATCTTTTCTTACACTTCACTGTCGCCAAAGTGTGTCATGGTGTAGTGTAGTAATCAATATGGGAATTCTACAAGGTGATTCAATACATGGAAGGTTTTATTGAGCATGCGAAGAATAATAGTGGCCCCGCAATATATTCTAAGAGTGAATATTCATGTTAATTGGATTTCTCATTTATCATTTGCTGACGCCTGTCACATTTTTAATCATGCTTCTACACGGAATGCTGATTGCATTGCAACAATTCTTCAGCTAGACATAGCGGCTAGGATCAGTTTAGCTTGCCAATAAGCAAAAATATGTAATTTTTACATCACAGGCACAATGAAATTTATGCCATCGTGCAAATCACGTTGCTATAATCTTTCCACTAGCTAGGACGGTGACCGCTCGTCTCTGACCCGTTTCGAGAAGGAAAAAGTCATATTTGCCTCCCGTAACTCTTATAGGAAGTGCAACTTTTATCTCCAATTACAAAACCGGGTAGCCTGACTCTCTCAACTCCTTCTCTCACTTCAATTTACCTCCTTCGGCGGTTTTCAAAGCAGTATTGTCCGATGTGGCACAGTGGGTCCCACATGTTAGGTGTCACATCATTTTTCTCTTCTTTTTTTTCTCTCTCTTCTCCTCTTCCACCCCGACGCCACGCCACCTTCTTCCTCGCACCGCACCGCCTCCACCGCCCAGCACGCCCCGCTGCCCCTCCTCGCTCCGTCCCGCCCAGACCGCCTGCAGCGTCGTGCCGCCGGGCAGCACGTCGTCCGCCTTTGCCCACACCGCGTTCACGGCGACCGGCGGGTACAGCCGCATCGAGTTGCCACCATCTCCTCCCGCCGCTCCCGGACGGTGTACCGAAACCTGCCCATGCTGCGAGGAGAGGGGGCGATTGAGCGAGCTCGCAGAAGGCTTGTCATGGATGTCGCAACGGTGGTGTTGATCGCGGCGGCGAGTAATCGCAGCGGCGACCGGAGATGAAGAAGAAGGGGGGAAGTTGAAATTGGGAAGCGGCAGTGGTGGATGTGCTAGTTTGGGTGCACGCCAAGGTGTGCAAATAAGAGGCGAAGCTCCTCGACCAATTTACAGGCGATATGGGCCGGATAAGGCCAGCCATGGCGAGCGCGACCGTGGACGAACATGGCTGCCGCGTGCGCGTCATGATGTGCGTGTCGTGGCGGCGTCGCGGTGGCATGCGCGTCGCGGAGCTGGGCAGTGGAAGCGGCGCGATGAGGGGGAACGGCGTGAGCCGAGTGGTGGAGGTGACGCGAGGCGGGGCGGCAGCGCGTGAGGAAGAAGGCGGCGTGGCGTCGGGAGAAAGAGGAGAAGAGAGAAAAAAAAGAAAAAGAAAAAAGAAAAATGACGTGGCACGTGACATGTGGGACCCACAATGCCACGTCGGACAATACCACTCTGAAAACCGCCTGAGGGAGGTAAACTGAAGTGAGAGAAAGAGTTGAGGGAGTCAGGCTACCCGATTTTGTAATTGAAGGTAAAAGTTGCACCTCCTGTAAGAGTTGAGGGAGGCAAATAGGACTTTTTTCTTTCGAGAACTCCGGTGCTCAACAAATTTTTGCTAGGCCCGGCCTGTCTCTGACCCAATACCAGCAATGTGCGGCCCATAGTTCTTGTACACGATAGTTACTGTAGCACCATTTTAACAAAACATAGTTTAATTAGGCTTGTTAGATTCGTATTATAAATTAACACCTATCTGTAAAAAAGTTTTGTAATTAGACTTTATTTAATACCTTTAAATAGTAAGATTTTCCAAGACTAAATTTTAGGAATAAAGGAAACCAACGCGACCTAAATACTGGCGGGAAACTACGCAAACCACACATCAAACCATGTTCTTCGCAAAAATCCTCACCCATGCTCTCCTCCTCGTACCCCGTCGCCGGCCGCCGCATGCCGGCGGTTGCCCAGACGCGTCCGCTGCTCGAGCGTTAGCGAGCTGGAATATTCCCCTCGCCCTCGCCACGGTACGGGAGGCGAAGCGGGCTGTGCTGGTGGCCTGGTGCGGCACGGGCAGAGCACGTGGAACGCGGAGGGCCGCATCCATGGGAGCTCCGACATTTCCGTGCTCACGCCCAAGGGAGAGTCCCAGACCGAGACCTCCCACCTCATGCTTCTCTGTCCTCTCCGACTCCTTCGACGCCTGCTTCACCAGCCCGCTCGCACGCTCCCACCGCACCACGGAAACAATATGGGAAGGACAAGGTCTTACCGGATTCTGACCTCCGCGAGATTGACCTCTACTCGTTCCAGGTCGAAATTCGACATGTGTATTGACAAATTGGGTAATTCGTGAACTGCTTGCAGGGTGTTTGTGGAAATGCGTGTACAGTTCTGTCAGGTTATTTTTTGGATGGTGCTTGTCTGCTTGTGGAAATGTCTTAGTAATGAACTGATGGTTTTAGTTTTTACCTTTTAGGGGCTGTTGAAACATGAAGGGAATGAGAGATATGGGGTTCTGCACCTGTGAAAACTTTATCGGAGAGAAATTTCCGAAATTTCGGGCATGCCATGTTTATCGGTGGGGTTCGGTATAATTTGTTTATGGGGCAATTATGTTTTTACCCTCACTTTGAGTTCTAATTCTGATTTTACCCTCACTTTTTTAACTTTGTGATTTTACCTTTAGTTTTTTAACCTGAAGCCAGAGCTTACCCTCAGTAGGAGTAAAATCAGAATAGAATTATTATGATTTTACCCCCAGTAGGGGTAAACTCTGGCTTCATGTTAGAAAATCAGGGGTAAAATCACAAAGTGAGAAAAGTAAGGGTAAAATCAGAATTAGAGTTTAAAGTGAGGGTAAAAACATAATTGTCCTTTTATTTATCGGCCAAATTTTTCGGAGTTCCGCCGCTGACTGCACGCGCATGCGCATGAAAAAGGGCCGCGTTGCATCTCAAACACCTGCCGAGCTGAATGGATGCCTGACTAACTCTCACCTAGTCATTCACCGGCCTCCTCTGTTCTCTTGCCTTTTCCCCATCTCTAGTTCACATAAGCCATGCTGCAGCGGCGATTTCCTCCGTCAGCAATCTCCTCACGCCGACCAATAGCTCTGCTCCTCAGCACCACGCCCCGTGCTGCACAGCTGTGATGACGGCTGAAGTAGGAGCTAGGAGAGGAAGTGCAGATCCTACATGGGAGAGAAATTGATGGGCCATATTTGCAAATGAACTACGATGATATGGAGGGGCACCTGAATGAACTATGGTTCAAGGACGATTTGTATGAACGTATCCACAAGGCATGTCAAAAAAACTTAAAAAATTTCAAATATTTTTGAATTTTTGAATTCGATTTTAAATTTTTTCCGATATTTCCGAAAATCGGGTTTATCAGTGACCTCCGGTAAATTTTCTTTACCGATAAAGTTTTCCTAGTTCTGCACAAGCAGTAGCAGAAAAATGCGACTAACTTCAGCATTGACGGACACTACCATGTTCAGAACTGCTGGGAGAGAATTTTGGCACATGAGGGCAAGTCCTTTCTTGTAGTTGCACACGATGCAGTGAATGAGGCACTTGGGGTTAGTTTGGTTCACACCCTGAGAATGTTGCCTGAGTCAGGCATCGCCCTCAGGCGTCCGATTTTGGACGCCTGAGGCTGTGATGTGTGCCTGACGGGCGCTGCTCAGGCGAGGGCAAGAACCAAACTGGCCCTTGTTGCCAATTCTTTGGGTGGGTGCTGACTGTTGTTACATTGTCATGTGGGTTTTGGTAATCCTGACGGTGTTTGAGATTAACTTATGATTTCTTGACGTTTCTCTTTAGGACTTGGATCTGAATACTCTCGGATTCTGCTCCAGAGCAATTGTGGTGCTAGCGTGCTGATTTCACCCCCAGACTGGAGGAGGCACTTCAAATGTCTGCCTTAACCGCTTGAATTAGGTGAGTGGAGTTCTGTTCCGAGCACTGTCTTTTGCTTTTTTTGGATGAGATTTGCTTGTAAACAAAACTTATGCTACCACCCATTTCTATTAGCACATGAGTTTCCTATTTTAGATTTTGTTAAAAAAAATCATTGGAACACAGCAAATGCATTGTTACAGAACCTGAATTCTCCTGTTGCTGCATGTTTTGCAGGACGAAAGACGAACAAGAGGATTATTCTAGCCTGCCAGAGAGCAACCCAGAACAGTCCTGAGGTATGGATTTTTCCTAATTTGCGTTTATGCATGAGAAAATTTGTATTTGTTCAGTGGATCAAACCGTCAGATGCATCAACTATTTTTCTGGCATGTTTCCCTTGAGAAAATTGAGCTAACCAATCCCACTGAGTCTTAATATAGTGTTTACATGAAACCTATGTAACTTAAGTTTTTTGAAGAATTTGAAAATATAGAGAATTACGCAGTATAATTTTTCAGGCTTGCCAACGATTTATATAATTTTCGTTGTTTGAGTTCCAGCTTGGTTTAGGCAGGATGGGATATGCACCTCTGAACATGCTTGGGACTATACAAGTAGTTCACTTTGTTTCACATCACCTATTTATTTCCGGTACTAAATTGCGCTCAATTCTAGAAAAGTGTTTTCAGTCCCAGAAAACTGCGAATTACTTCTGGATCTGAACCTGAACGCTATTTTGTGTAGCCCACAAGTTGCAGCTGTTGATACTGCAACTGTTAAATGCAAGGTGACTATAATGTGAACTACCATGAACTGGAGTTGTGTTCCCTTTAGTGTACGTATTATGCATATGTTGAATCTGATGTCTTGGAGTCAATTGTAGGTCCAAGAGGCTGCAGGTTGCTTAGGTGCTGACTGCGTGCCTCGTTATGTGGAAATGAAGAAATTGCTTGAACTTGAATTTGATGATGCCTTTCAGATGAAGCCGAAGGTAAGACCATTTCAGATTTCTCTATACCAGTTTAATAGTGCATACATGTTTTTTGGCCTTTTTATGTCTTGGATTATCCACATTTCATGAAATAAATATTATTCATGTGCATACTGAACTGGTTGCTTTTTCATGCCTTGAAATATCCACATTTCATGAAAGAAATATTATTCATGTGCATACTGAACTGGTTGCTTGAAAGAACATCTTTAACAATGCATTTATAGGGGACAAAGTAACCATTCCTTGCTTTGTCTCCACAGAGCTTTGGGGATATAGTTCAGTCTGGTTGGCTGGGCAGCATGGAATACAGAAAACTGGAGCTGCTATGGGCTCAGTCAAGGATGCATGGCAAGCGTTGCTAAATGAAATGTCAGATGATAGCACGTCGAATCGAGTTCCTGTGGCCGTAGGCCATCCTGCCATTCACCTGGCTTTCATCTGCCATTGCCTTTGATTTACCAATAGAGTACATGTCATGGTTTCATCTGGAGATTCTGGACGATGGTTGTATCAGTGTGATCGATTTCCCAGATGGACTAAAAATAGGAGGCGTTGTCATATGCATACATTACACACGCTCATCTTAGAAGATGGTCAATACCCATTATACGACCCACTGAAAATAATGAAGAATTCCAACTTATCTGAAGGTAACCTTCTGCGTATTGTCGCTAGCACCCTTGAAGAAATACATGCTTGTAAATTCCTCACAGTGATGTGAATAGCAGCTCAATATACATGTATATAGAATTCATATTCGTTTTATTGTGTTGAGATTCAGTTGATCAGCATCCGTTTTATACTGTGTTCTCTGTACTTTTGCAGTAAGCAGAGCCCTCTGCACTCTGCAGCAGTGCACAACCAAGCTGAAGCTTGCACTACATCTGTCAGACTGTCACCGTTTTTATCAGTGGGAGACAGACAACGCCATTGTTTCATGTACCGAGATGAGACTGGCTGAAGTGGTTGCCATCAGCAATCTGCGTGGAAGAAGGCAGAGAGGCATGAGCATGCCACATGTCTTCCTCCTGCCACGAGCAGGTTCATCGATTCTACAGAAGCACTGCACTCTACTATAGGCTACAGCTACGTTCGGAGCCTTCGCCGAGTTTGCTTCATTCCCTTGGGTCCTACAGTTGCGAGCTTCCAATGGATTCAGCTCCGCACCAGGTGTCCAAGTACCAGCATGATTCTTCCTTGCCGGCCGTATCCTCCGGCAATGGCCTCTACGCCGCCCGGCCAAGAAGCACGGCCGCCGGGGAGTCCACCGATGCGCTCCTCTACTTGGCGGGCCCGGCAGGCTGGCTCATCCGACTGGACGCCTTCCTCGGGGAGCGTGTCACGTCTGTGATCCTCAGCCTCTTCTTCTCCGTCGCCGCTCTCTTCGGCGAGGTGCGCGCCGTCCCTTCGGTGATCGCCTCTAACACCCACCGCGCGGCCTTTGGGCTGCTCGCGGCGGCGTGCACATTTGCCGTCCTTGTATCCGCGTTGTTCGTGTCTGTGCTCCTCGGCTTTTTCCTTGTCCGGCACTGGGTCGAGGAGCCGGTGACCGTGCGCCAGCCGCTCTACTTGGACTACACTGAGCACTCCGTGAGGGTGTCACTGACGCTGCTGTTGCCTGACTCCTACCACAATCGAGAGGTTGGCATGTTCCAGGTACATGGTTATGCTTGCTTATTACATGATTCCTGATCCGAAATTCTAGGATCTGGCCGATTTCTTTGCTCATTAGCATCTCATGGTCAAACTTGTTTTGTAGATTAAAGCAGAGGCGATCTCTGTGACTGGACTCACCACAGCATCAGCCACACAACCATATATGCTAAGGTACAAGAGCGCCCCAGTACGGCTGGCGCAGTCGGCCCTGATGTGTGTGCCACTTAAGCTGGGCATGCGCGGTGAGACACAGGCTGCAAATCTCAAGGTTTTGCAGTACCGAGAAGGTTATGGCCGTCACAAGAGAACAGGGCTGATAAGAGTTTGTGCAGCTGCCCCAGGTAAGCCTCGCAGAAAAAAAAAAAAGGTATATAAGGCAGAGATTGTTGTCCAGTCAACTCCAGTGGCGGAGCCAGTGGGTGGACACCACCCTGAGATCCAGCCCAACGCGAAAATCTAGCACTGTAGCAGTGCTACAGTACAAATTTCCTTTTTCTTTTGCTTTTATTTTTCCTTTTTGGCCCACCCAAACCAGCCCAAGTATCATTCGGCCCACCCTACGGTCTGCCTAGCTCCGCCACCGGTCAACTCTTCCATGGACAGAGTCTGGCCAGCCCCTTGTTGTATCTGCAAGAAACTGGAGATTATCGGAGTTTTCATATTGAGGGAAAGATGGCTTCTGATTTGGGTAGAGGACATCTTGGTGAGAGCCCAAGCAAGGAATTATCTGGCGGTGATACAATGAAGCGGAGGGAGAGGAGAAGCAACAGGAAAGGACAGTTTGAAACGCAGTCAAATGGAGGCCGTGTGGAGCTTGAGTTCGCTGAAGGTTCAACATCTGGTGTTGCAATGGTGGAGACTTCTGAAGTCACTAAGCGTTCCTTGAGAATCTGTTTGCCTGAGATTTATAAGATCAATCGGAGCACTTGCTGTGAGGCTTATGTATACAAGGCGAAAATGGCTTCTATATGTAATTACAAACTATGGAAAGAATGAAGAAACATGTATCAATTACTCCCTCCGTCCCAGTTTAATTGTCATTCTAGGAGTGATTTGGAGTGTCCAGATTCATAGAATGTTCAGTGAACCTGGACAGTCCAGGTTCAGAGAGTGTTCAATGAATCTGGTAAAAAGCCAGAATGACAATTATTCTGGGACAGAGGGAGTACTAAGCTTCATGGAACTATGGAATTTTCGTCCCTTATTCGTGTGGTTCATATAATTCAGTTGTTTGGGTGACCTATATTTCAGAGTTGGTGGTGGAGTGTCCCCTCATTGTAAGAGATATTGTAAGAGCCTGAATCAGCAAGTTTTCTACTTTATACCGGCCAGTATTCTAACTCACTCGATAATATGTCTAATTTACACCCTCTCTAGCCAATAAATTATCTTGTTTGAATCTTTAATTTCCTGCAATTTTGTATCCAAGAGGCTTTCTTATTCATATTATTCTGTTGGGTAAGATGTAGATAGGGACAGACAACTGAATTGTCAGATAGATCTCTACCATAACCATTTATCAACTGCCATGCTGCTGTCAGTTAGGGCTAATATATCTGCTTCCAGGTTGCACAAAGTTATCTTGCGTGTATCACATTCATAACATTTTGTCATTTTTTTTATTCAACAACAAAGAATGCAGATCTAATGTACGTATTCATCTGTCTTTCACAGTATTATGCAACTTTACTTGAGTTGCAGCATACTCACACATCAGGCAGTATATTCTACCCTTTTCTAACTGGATTAAATACATGGTCCATTGTGTATGTAGACCAAAGTTATATGATTTTTTACCATAAGGAGCTAACTGATTTTTAGTACTATCATTTTGCTAATTCTGTTTCTTCCTATTGTTGAAAGCTAAAATAATGGATGTTTCTATCATTCCTAGGGATCATGCCTTCTTGTTAACTTGAATTTATCATTTATTAGCTCCTTGTGCTCTAGCGCTAGACCATGAACCCAATTTTATAGTGCTTCCAGGATATAACACTGGTTTAGCCAAGTTATGTATCACATTCTAATTTTCCCCCATTGCTGTTTGATTATTTTCTTTTGACTCAATATTTATTACCATATTTCACACTATTTTTTCAGATCAGATTGGGTCATAATACCTGGACCTGTCTATGGAGCCTAATGGACCATGAGCTTGCACAGCTTCGGCGGTAGGTGAGTTCCTAGCATATTCTGTATGTTAATAAATACAGCAGATTGGCAACAAGGGGGCAAAATTATGAGATTAAGTTTTCATCTGGTGTGACACATTTTATCTGCCATGTGTTTTTTGGAGTTTTGCAATTTAAGAGTGGTTGATTCCTTAAATGTTGGATGACAACGTTGTGTTAAGCCTATGAAAAGGCAGCAAGTTTTGTTTCATTTCTAATCCTTTTGCTTTCTTTCGTATTGGTTAATCATCATTATTCAATTTTTCAATCACGGAGAGCCTTCGTAATTATTTTTCTGTTGGTAATAAAATGACAAAGTTGCCAATATATTTCATTGGATTTCTGATCTTGGGTATTGTTGGTGGTATCGTATGCTTTGCTGTATGACCGTACTCGGGTGTACGCCTTTTGTGTTTTCATCATACATGTCACATGTTAGGGGACCACCAGTGATCCCCTGATCTGCTGATCCCTCCCCACCTTGTTCAGTCTAGTCCAACACTTCCAACCCTGATGTTGCTGTCACATTAAGTCATGTTGTTTTGCATAGTTTCATTTTGATCTGCAAACTCTTCCTTTAGTAAAAAGATAAGTTATGTTTTAGTAAAAGCATTGACTGTATGAGAATAGTGTACAGATTTATCTTGCAAACACTTTCATGGAATAGTAGCTTATTACACGTTTTAATGCATATTGTAACATAAATTGAACCATAACTGTATATGCAAATCGCTTGTGAACACGGATGGAAAGTAAAACACTAAGTAAAGCATGGAAGGAATGACCAAAATACGTTTTAGATGACTGTCGATAAATCATAGTGGCCTACTATATTCTCTTATTACACCTGACCACCTGCATATTGACCTTGCAAATTATTTAGCCCACAGATCTGGAGTCTGTGAATAGGATCTGAACTATACTATTTTTCTGAGAACGATGAACTAACCCCAAGATCTTGTGAAGAGCCAGATGAGTTATCCAGGAACAACATTCAGTTTGATCGTCCCTCTTTTGCGCACGTGGAAACTTCATTCTGACTTTCATTTCTTTTTGAACAGAGAATTCTGCATCTCTGCTGCCCCTTTTTCTTGAACACTTCCTTTTTTTTTTCGAACAATGAGCAGGAGCACTGCTCTTTCATTTAAGTAGAAGAAGAAAATAAGTGTCTAGTACATGATACTGTTACATGAAAGGCAAAGGCTTCTGAAAACAAACAGCAAGGGAAGCTACTTTGTTACAATTGCTGCTGCGCCACTTGGTGCTGTCCATATGCCAGCTCTCTCATTTGCATCTCCTCTTTCACCATCTTGACCACTTGATTTGGTTGAAGCGATTGGTTTTGGAAAGTCCTTCTGTTTCTTTCTTTCCAGAGATTCCACAGCGTGTAGATTATTACAGCTGCTACTTCCTTCTTTTCTTTTTTCCTGAATTTCGCCATTACATCATTCCACCATTCTTTCAGGCCTTGACTTTGATCTCCTGTATTGTATATGTCATTTTGCCTCCACCTGCTAATTCCAAGCCATACTTGCTTTGCATAAGTGCATTCAAGCGAGATGTGGTCTGCCGTTTCATTTGCTTGATCACAGAACGGACAGTTAGCATTGCATGGACAGTTCCTCTTCAATAACTTATCCGCCGTTAGGATCCTGTTTTGTAATGCCAGCCACACATGGAATTTCTGTTTTCCTTCCGCTTTCGCCTTCCAAAGTGCAGTTGCGTCAAATTGGCAGTAAGAACCTTTGCATTGTATCATGTATGCCGACCTCGCAGAGTACTGCCCATTTGCCGTCCATCTCCATCTGATAGTGTCAGGTTGATCATTAAGCTGAACATGCTGGATTTCCCACCATAGATTGAGAAATTCCGTTATTGTGTCAGCATCCTGCATTCTCCACAGTCCCCGTGTCCAATTGTCCTGCTGTAGTTCCTCTCGCACCGTTAGGTTTTTCCTCCAGGCAAGCTTATATAGGTTTGGGGCTATGTCCATTGGGGCCCTGCCATTTAACCATGACGATTGCCAGAATTTTGCCTTTCTTCCATCTCCTATACTGACCTCAGTGCTTGCTCTGAATAGTTGCCGATCAGTAGCATCGCAAGGTAAAATGGTCCCTGCCCATGGCCTGTCTGGGTCAGTCCATTCATACCATAGCCATCGTAGTCTTAATGCTCGTCCAAACATTGTTAGATCAAGCACACCCAAACCACCATTTTTCTTTGGCCTCTGCACCCTTCTCCAGTTAACCAGGCAGTGGCCACCGTTTGTCTGTTCTGCCCCCCTCCAGAGAAAATTCCTTCTTATTCTATCGATCTTCTTGATGGCCCATTTCTTCAGTGCGAAAACTGTCAGGTGATAGGTAGGGATTGATGAGAGTACCATATTAACGAGACTCAGCCTTCCACTTTTTGTTAATAATTTTCCTTTCCATGCTGGCATTTTCTTGGCTATTTTCTTCAACCATATCCTCATATTAGGTGCTGAAAATTGTTGATATCATTCTCTACACGACTAACTTGAAAGTCCTATAGAATGCCAGTTCGAGTTAGAATAATCTGTTATCTTGATTCCACCGCAGTAGTTTGGACAGTGTGGTGCGAAGTACCGAAGTCCATGTTGTGAGCAATGATTCTTCACTGCCAAGCCATTGCATTCTAAACTGGACTCTTGATGGAGTGAAACTTCCCAGGATGACCATGATTTATATCAGTTTCAGTGTTTGCAAGTTGCAAGTAGCTTGAGGGGCCATTCCAACTAATGCATTGAAGAATATAAGTTTATCTCTAATTGACAGCAAATCGTGTAAACCTTTGTGCACCTTTATCTTGAAATCTGAGTCTAACTCTTCTCTCCTTCTGGTTAGGTATGTGAAGATTACAAAAGGCTTTGTTCTCCTCAACCGCACAACCGCCTTAAGGCTATCAGTTAAGTAATATAATCTCTCCAATTGCATAATATTATCTTGTCAGCAGGTTCTATCTTAGGTCAGAAACAGAAAGGTCTCTTTTGTTAACTTGTATTTGCTGAACTTCATTGTCAACTCCTCCTAGTTTATCAGGAAAAGAAATTATATTCAGTGTACACATTCATTTTTATCTGTTGTTGAAACAGAGTTATGATTGATTTGAGCAGAATTATATTATAAATGATTAGATTACCTAAAAAAACTGATTAGATTACCTCTGTCTACCCTTTCCTGGCAATGAATTTTTCTTATAGCCGACATGAATATATCAATTAGCCTGCAGTAGACCATTGTACATGAATACCATAATCTGATCTTCCCTGAGAAGAAACTATATTAACAAATACAGATGGCTTTGGTTTTGTCGGTTGTTGAAACCTGAAGAGCTTTTTCCTCAAAAAGAAAAAAAAAAGGCCGAAGAGCTGTCTATTATTTTCAGGGATCCTGCTTTCCTCGTTTTAAGGTGAGTGTCTCGTTTCTGCATTTCCACGCACACGCATTCAGCATGGAACGACTATTTCTTTTGTCCTCACGAACCTTAAAAAATGGAAGTCAACACACCATGCTCATACTTTAAAAAATGGAGTATATCTTTAATGCTTCTGGGATCAAGTGCTTGGTATTGCCGATGCATGAATGGCATTCTCAGTTATCGAAGCTGATTTCTCAACGACTGATGCAAATACCAGTTTAGTAGTCCTATATTTCAACTGATCTTTTATTACTCATGTATTCTTCACATACTCGACTGATACAACTACCGATGCATGAATGGCATTCTGCAGTTTATGAAGTACTTGTGAGATCAGAATATAGGTTAGTTGGCTCTGCTCGTGGACCAATGGTCCATAAGCTCGTGCAATTCTGCAATGTCACATTTATCTGCAAGATGGGGGCAAATTTATGAGATTACAGCTCCACTTTCATACGACAGCAACACATTTTATCTGTCATGCGTGTGCTGGAGTTTTGCAGTTCGAAAGATCAGTGCAGATCGGGAACTAACTTTACATGTCGAAATCATGTTGGCCGTAGCGGCACAACAGCTTTCAAGAAACATGCATGGAGACCAGACAAGGCGAGCTTTGCTTCGTTTCTAATTCTTCAGTTGCTTTGTTTGGCATTATCTCCTGTTAATTTCTTAACCATCGGCTGCCGCCCCAACCACCCCATCCAGCAGCGCAGCTTCGGCCGCCGCCGCCACAGGCCACGAACGGCGGCGGCGGCCAGCGGCGGAGCCGCACAACCGGCTCCGTCGCAGCCCTCGTTTTCGTGCCACTACGTTCCTCCCTCCGTTCATCTTCCCCTCTTCAGATCTGAGGAATGCCGGAGCTTCTCCTTGGCCGTCGGCCATGGCTGCACCTTAGCTCGCTGGATCCGGGCCTCCATGGGGCGGATCTGGACGTCCCCTGTGTTAGGGACCGGGCGCCCCTGCTTGCGACTCGTCGCCGTGGCGGGGACATGGTGGTACAGCGACGCTCGTGGCCACTGCTTCGCCGGCGGCTGCATGCATCACGCGCGTGGCGCGGCGTGTCGGCGGCGAGCGTGACTTGGTCCGGGCTCGGCGGCGTCGCGGTGGCGCGGCCGACTCAGTGGAGCAGCGCGTCATGGCGGCGTCTTGATGGCGCGGCCATTACCTCGCAGCAACGCGGCTTGTCTCTTCTTCGTTGCGCTCTTCTGTGCTTGATGGTGAGCGGCAGTGGCTTCAAGCTGCTGTTGTGTGGTGATCTGCTGTGGAGGGCAGAAAAGGGTGCTGTGCGAAAGCTTTGCCCGACTGCCTGTCGGTGCCGGCAATGGCGACGCCTTTGGGCGCCGTCTTCCTCCCTGGAGGCATTGCTGTAGCGCCCTGCCTCTTCCCTCGAGCAGCAGTGAGCACCGGGTGTCGTGCAACGAAAGTGTCGCGCTTAGTGCGCGGGAAGATGCTATGTCTCCGCACGATGCTTGCATTGCTTACCATCATGCTTCGGTGCTCAACCTCGTCAAGGTCTATTCTGAGGATTTGTGAGTGTTTATGTTCACTCTCCACTTTGGTCCGGGTCTTAGTCTTCTGGCCTTGTTGTTGGCCCTCGTCATGGCTTGGCGGGTGTGTGTTGCTGGCGCCTCTGCTTCGTCGCCTGGACTCCTTGTTGGTGATGTCATCAAATTATATGCCGTGTGCCTCCACGCTTGCTGGCCCTCCCTCCTTTGTGGGTTCCTCCCTGCGAAGGGCGTCGGATGGTGGCTCGTGGAGACCGGATGCGCTGGGAAAGATGTCTTCATCAACTTCAAGGGAGGTCGGCGTCTCCGGCAAGCAGTGGTCAGCGTGCCTCTCCCACTTTTAGTCCCCATTTTGTTGAGCGGTCCCTCGGTCCTTCAAGGCTTCCTCCCCTTGTTAGAATGTGGAGGGCGGCAACAGAGCGGCGTAGCTACGAGAGGTGGGGTGGCGGTACAATGACCATTGTGAAACTAGCAAGTATGTTGTTCGGTGGTGCTATTTTGCCGACGATTGGTGGTTGTCTTTTAGCTTGTGTCCAAGGCTAGGACTGATTGTTAACCGATCTGAGAGTCGTGTTTGTTCTTTGTGGGTGTCTGCGGTCTCTGTTATCCCCTGTAATTCTTCATGTTTCTTTGTCTCAACCTGTCTGTAACACTTTTCGGGCTGGTTTTAGCCACCATTATAATTAATGGAAATTCAGGTGGAGATTCTCTCCCCCCGTTGACAGTCAAAAAAAAATTTCTTAACCATCTATATCATCTTAGCTAGTGTATTATATTAGTTCTTGTAGGTAATAAGGCGACAGAATTGCCGTTGCATTCCGCTGGATTTGGCATCTTGAGAGTGGTTGGCCTCGACACATGCTTTGATGGATGACCGTACTAAGGGGAGTACCCATCCTTCTTTTTTTTTCCTTTTAATCATCGTGCCACATGCTCACGGGACCATCATCATTCAGTGAAGCTGCGTGATCCACTGATCCATTTCAGTTTGCCATCACTAAATTGATCTGCCGGCCTGAGCCGACACTACTTCACTCGTGCTGCCGCTTTAGCTGCTTCTAATAAAGCACACTAGTAATAGAACTATGTGGACGTGAATTTTAATCCGATTGGTGGAGCACGCCGGATATGTCACATGGCTCCCCCGTAGACAACAAGGGGTGCGAGTTTACATCCAAAAAGTGCTACTCCAGGAAGATGCTGTGTATTTGGCACATTAGAGTTTATTAGGTTTTTGTCACATGTTGTATAGGAGGAAGCAGTCCAATGTGAAACCATCTGACCCATCCTAAACTTTGACCTCGCCGCGTTCGTGAACCCACCCACAGGATCGGCTCGGCGTCCG
The DNA here is from genome assembly GCA_007726485.1 of Eragrostis curvula. Lineage (NCBI taxonomy): Eukaryota > Viridiplantae > Streptophyta > Magnoliopsida > Poales > Poaceae > Eragrostis > Eragrostis curvula. The sequence goes on along the minus strand of CM017440.1, from coordinate 51,645,407 downwards.
TCCGTGCATGTGCGCGCAAATTCTCTTGTCCTGGGTTTCTGAACAGGTGTCATTCTGTTCATGTGAGTGATTGGTTTCTGAACTCGTGGAGATTGGAGAGAGGCGGGCGGACAAGGTCGCCGCCCGAAAGCATGCGGCATTCCGTTTGGTGGTTTGGTAATTGGTACCCTGCTCGTGCGCCAACATGCGTTCTGCATTTGTTGCTGGTGCTGCTGCCCATCCTGCTTGAACGGTTCTTGCATCTCGCTTGCCCAACTACTCGTGCCTGCAGCTGGATGGCGACGCGACCATCACATTGTCTCCATGGCTCGGTCCCGCTTCAAGGGATGTGATCATCGATCCACCGTCCACGGACTCAAAAGCAATGCCAAAAAAAAAAAAAGATCCAAAAACTTCTTGCTGACTCTATCACCACCTCCATCTTTCCCTTTTTCCTTTTGATGAAGATGCAGTCTTTTGATGAGAGGAGGATGACGACGCAGCCAAGATCGATCCAGGGGAGTGTGTGTGTGCTGCATATCTGGCTGCAGGCTGCAGCATTCCCTTGTCTGATCAGACAGCGCCGTCCGGATCCGGTCCGTCGTCCACCCAAGATCCAACGGCCAGCAGGATCTCCGCCACGCTTAAAGCCGAAGCATCCCCCGCCCCGCCGCTCCGGCCGTTACCACTTTGCTCTGCTCTGCTCGCCGTCCCCACCGCCACCAGTTGAGAGAGGGTGCTTTGCTGCTGCTCTTCCGCTCATAAATTTCCTTCTCGTCATTCTCTCTCCTCCACGCCGCGCACGCCTGCCTCCGCGCGGATCGAGAGAGGATGGTGAGCGCGTCGAGCCTGCTCCTCCCGTCCTCCGTGCGGGACCTCGCCTCCTGCGTCTCCGACGGCGCCGTCCGCGTCGCATGCACCACCCCGTCCTCCACCCGCATCTCCTCCTTCTCCTCCTCCTCCCCGTCCACGCTCTCCGTCGCGATCTCCTACCGCGCCACCCCACGCGCCCCGTCGTCGGCGCCGCTCCTGCTCCGCCTCGTCTGGATCCACTCCCCCGCCGCCGGCGGCCCGCCGGCGCTCTCCTTCGCCGCCTCGGCCTCATCCCCGGCCGTCCTCCTCCGCCGGCGCAAGGGCACCCGCTCCCTCCCCGCGGCCGACCACCACCCCCCGCTCGCGCTGTTCTGGGACCTCACCGCCGCCGCGTACGACGCCGCGTCCCCGGAGCCCGTGTCCGGGTTCTACTTCGTCGCCGTCGCCGTCGCCGCTGACGCCGCCGCCGAGGTCGTGCTCGCCGTCGGCGACCTCGCCGCCGAGTTCGTCAAGGCCAAGTTCGAGGGCCAGATCCCCAAGGCCCGGTTCCTCCCCGTCGCGCGCACCGACCGCGTCGTCGCCGCCGCCGCCGGACACCACCACCACCACCAAAATGCGATGCACACGGTGCGGGTCCGGTTCGCGGAGGGCGGCGCGGAGCACGAGGTCAGCGTCGGCTGCTGCTCCACCAGCAGCGGCGGCCGTCAAGGCGACGAGGAGCTGTGGGTGGCCGTGGACGGGAAGCGCGCGGTGCAGGCGCGCCGGCTGCGCTGGAACTTCCGGGGCAACCAGACGGTGTTCGTCGACGGCGCGCCCGTCGACGTCATGTGGGACCTGCACGGCTGGTGGTTCCGGGACCCGCCCGGGCGCGCTGTCGTCATGCTCCGCGCCAGGAGCGTGCTCGAGAGCCGACTCTGGCTCGAGGAGGAGGCCGCCGCGCCGGGCTTCGCGCTCGTCGTGCAGGCGTTCAAGACGCCGCCTTGATTCATCTCCCAACGCTCTCTCTCTCTCTCTCTCTCTCCCCTCTCCAAGGAGGTCAATGACTCCATGCTCGCTGCTTCCCGCTCCTCTCCTGGTTATTCGCCCGTCCGTCCGTTGACATGGAAAATTTGGTGGAATTTAGCGCACCAAACCATCGAGGGAATGGTTCTGTTCACAGTTGATTCGTTCTCTGTGTGTGTGTGTGTGCGGATTGAGCTTCGCTCTCCTCTTTCCGGATAATTGTAGTGGTGTGGCGTGTTGGTACAGTTAACAGAGGATTATAGAACATCGTAGAGTTAGATTGTGTTTTGATTTCAGCATTGCTGTCCTTTGGTGCTCTAGAAATCAGAGTTACCTTGTCACATTGATAAACAGTGAAGATTGTGTTTTGATTGAAGTGTACCCGTGCTGTGGAACTGTGTTCTCTGTCTATGCTATGCAGCTCGATCTGTATATCGGTAAAGACTTGTGCGCTTCACCATCAGATATAATTTTTTTATGGCAAATAAGAAATTTGCTCATATGCTATTGCATTATTAATTCTTTGTAATACTGTACACTTGTGCTTGAGGTTTGCTGTTCAGTAGAGTACTGATTTCGTGAGAGGCACCACATGTTTGCCGACAGTATTACCCTGGTTTCCTTTTCACTCACCTAGCTTACGTACGTTCCGCAGTAAAACACCATTTCTTTCCAGCATTCTGCTCTTTGGTCCTGTGATTTCTACAGTCAGTCCGTGTAGTACCAATTCATTTTCACATGACTCTGTACGTTACAAATTCAGATGACAATTTAAATGCAATGCACTTGATTCACCTTGGTCCCGATCTGTCCCAGCGTGCACGGGGGACGAGAGGTACGGTTTCCTCTCCAGTTTCTACACTCTCCTGAGAACTTCATTTTCCCGCTGTTTCTCACGAGTTGTCTTTAGATTCTTCTGCATTCCTTTGTTTTGTTCTTTTGCTCTGGATTTCATCTGCTACTCCTACTCCACGCCAAATTGCCCATGAGTAGTCTTTAGAAAGGGACAGCTGGTGATCTCACCCAACCTCTGAGCAGTGAGCTACCGTCTCCATCATCAGCTAATTCCATTTGCCCAAGCAACCATGCTGACGCTCCGCACCATTTTTTTTTTTTTGGGTGTCTTCTTCGTATTTTCTTCCTCTTTTATTTTTGGTTTCTCAAACCTCTACACAAGCTTAAACAAGCGTCTATCAAGCAGCTGTATCTCTTACGTTGCGTCTGGATTTTGGCCTGTCGTTACGAAGAAAGAGCTTTCTATGCACGACACGTCGTGGGTAGTAACTGAAATCGGTTGATTGTGAGCTTTGAGTTGGTTTGGCGTTGGCCAAATGTAGTGTTGCTTTCACGATTTATTACTTCGTTGCTTTCATGTCATGCCAACGTATGTACTGATGAATGGTGATCTGGTATGTAAATGAACTCATGTAAAGGTGTGCTGAGTTGCAGGCAGTGTTCATACTGTTTCAGATATGTCTGCTGCCTTCAAATAGCAGAGTTCTATTTCGTCCTAAAAGAAAAATCAGAGGTCTATTGTTAATTCTTCATTGCTGCACGCCTGGGGAAAAAAATGATTCCACCGGTGAGCATCCAGGGAACTATGTTTGGTATTGTTAAGGCTTGCAAGTCTTGTGAGGTTCCCAGTTTTCATGGGTGTGATGGTGACTGGTGGCTGCTAAGAAGTTGAAACCGACGTGTTCAGTCTTTCATTGGATCATTCTATTCCCCGTCCATGCACATTCTTGCTTGGATATATTCCAATTCTACAAGGAGCCACTCTTCTTGGCTGCACATGTCAATATTTGCAAGAATGGTTCAACGGAAGAAATTGAGAAATTAGTATTCGGCGTGCAATGGCTTGTTAATAATTTTTTGCATGACGATTGTGACATTATAAATTATACTAGGATGAAGATCATTGTCTCGTTACTTTGGATAATTGTCCCGCAAAAGAAAATTCTTGATAAAATTAACTGCAAAATAGCCATTCTTATCAATAAGGGTCACATTATAATCTTCAGTTTTCAGTATTTCACAAGCTTCCAGCTTGTGTCTTTTTGTCCACTTTTCCCCTTTTGAAATCTCAAAAGTTCTACACTATGGGAAACCTGTTGTTAGTCCTTATAAGGTTAGGAAGCTCTATCATTTCACAGAAATGTAAAAGGAAAAAAGAAAAATAGAGAGAACGAAAGAGAGATAAACACCGCTCTTCTTCGGATGAAGTTTAAATGCCAACGTAAATGCCTTCACAGGAAGACGCTGACATCTCTTCACTGTTTACAAATGTACGAGTAACAACCAACTACTGTACTACCCAATTCAGTCATTGCCAGACCTGACCTTCCAAAAGTTTAAGCACGACTGGGTAATAAAAATCGATTAGGAATCCGACAATCCATCATAAACACCGAAAAGAAGCAGAGAAATTTCAAGTGACAGAGGTAGTTACCACCAGAAAGATGAGCTAAATTTATTCCAAAGACAGCCAAACAAGTACAGATTTGCCTTACAGCTTCATCAGAGATCGAGCAGGACGAGCAATATAGGAGGCTAAGGTACAACAACCACAAGTTCGCAACTGCATACAGATGGATACCTGAACTGAAAATGCACCATACGACGGCATGGCTGGCGCTTCCATCAGATCACGCCGACGGTGGCTTGGCGACGACGACGGGGAAGTCTATGACGACGACCTTCTCGAGTGCGGCCATGAACGTGCCGGCGAACGCGGCGTGCCTCTCGTGGCTCATGTAGCTCGTCAGGTCATCAGTGGAGGCGAAAGTCAGGGAGAAGACGTGGGTGAAGCCCTGCGTCAGCATCTCCTGGTTCAGCACGTCCTGCCCCCTGCAGCAGCATCAGTGAAGAGAAGATGATGAGCTTTAGCGTGTATAGATGACGAATATAGCTAGATCATCGTTTTGATTGCAGTTGGATGAACGTTGATTTGCCATACAGAGCATTTGACAGCAAACGCATCATGGTCTTCAGTAATAAAAGAAGATCCAGTACTTTTCTGGTTTTCTTTGATGAAGTTTGACGTCTGTACTTGTTTCAGGACTACGAAAAGTTATTGCATTCAAACTTCTAAATCTTTGACAGAAATTAGACATCTATTCAGTCAGACTCATGCATTGATGTGCCTTAGGCTTCCAGTTTTGCACAAACTGAAATTTTACTGATCCAACTATCCAAGCTTGACAACATGAGAAAAACAAGTACTCTACAAAGGTAACGCACGAAAAGAGTACCACTCGAATGATTTCACCATGTCCATCCCGGACACAAGCTCCGTCATGGCTTTCAGAAGCTCATCCACCACGACGCCCTCCTTGAACCTCACCAAACACAGGTGCTTGACCTCCCCCATGGCGTGCACCGACACCACCACTCCGCACGGAAAAAGCGCAAAGCTCTTCTCCTGCCTACTGCGATTGCTTTGCAGAGATAGTGTGGCAATGCTGTATTGCTGTTGATCATGGCGCGACGACGCCGGCCAATTTAAGGGCGGTGAGCACCGACAGGAATCGGTGGATCACTGTAAAAGCTCGTTACGGCCACACCGGACTGAATCATTTCGGCACAGTCCCAGAGCACTCACTGTTGCAGGAGGGGAAGGCAAAACCGTGCTGCCGCAGCTGCTGGTTTCAGCACACTGCAAAGCAGTTAGATCTAGGATGAGTCATATGATTTGATAATGTGATTGGACCGACCGACATGCACGTACGGCGGTGCGTGGGCAGCCATATGCTGCTCTTCTGAATTTCTGATACAGGATGCCCCCTCAGGATTGGGTGTGCTTTCACACGAGATTTCATCATAGGGATTTGATCGGCGATCAGAATTATTCAGCATTGTGCTGGCTCCCACCAGCATTATATAACCAATTATCTCACGTTGTAACATAGATCATGCTATATCAGTTACTATCTCAGATTCAGATAACCAATTAGGACACTATACCAATCAGATAACCAACCAGAGATGCATAAGGTTGAAGCCACATGGTTTCACAGCAGACGTATGAATTATGAATAGTACTGTGTGATGTCTGACTAAACTCATCTAAATAGACGGAGCAGACAATTTGGCAACTGGCCATGGGGCTGTTCAGGAAGAATATTTACATGACTACATGAGTGGGACTGCTGCATAAGTTAATACCAAAGTACAAGGAAAACAATGTTCCTTTCGAGTACTCTGTCTGTTAATCTCCACTATCTAGTACAGAAAACCATGTTCAATTCGAGTGCTCTGATTGCATATGGATCCAATCAAGATACCATTCATCCTATTTGCTGGTGGCAACAACATGCACTTTGCCTTTTAGCTGACGTACCGCTGCTGTAAGAATCACAAAAAAAATGAGAGAAGATAGTGAATGCAATTAGCTCTTTTGAGTTGGATTGATAAAACAAATGTGGCTTTCTTTTCGACAGGAAACCTGATCGATTTCTCATATTTACACCAAACTCCTCAAATCTAATCTATAACAGTCATCTGCCTGCATCGACATTTCTCATTCACAGGCAGTTCAATACTTCAACCTGCAGACTGCAGAAAAGAAGCTCCCATGCAGCTACTTGCAGGGTCCTAGCTGGGTAGATCTCTCCACCTCCTTTCTTACTGTCTGGCTGTTAGTTTCAGGAGGGTTAACTTCAGACAGTGGCAAGTTGTTAGCGGCCCCATCCACTGATGCACCAGAAGCCACCGGATTCTCCTGGTCGGGTTCATGTCTAGGAACCTCTGATGCCCTTAATGAATGCCCTGTGCCGACAAACAGGCAGCGACATGGATCTGATCCTGATGCTTGGGGAGAACCCGGAGGGCTTATCACTATACTAGGTGGAGGAGGAGGTGTAATGTGATTGTTATCTAGGTTATCACGCAATGAGATCCTACAGACTGGGCAGGTTGAGTTTTGCTCCAGCCACAAATCTATACAGGCCATGTGAAAATTATGGCCACAATGAGGAAGAAAGCGTAGCACATCTTTGTCTTCGTATTCTGCAAGACATACCACACACCTGCCATCAATAAAGCAGACAGTTCAGCTTCTAAGTTTAGAATCAGGCAGTTGCTTTAAATATCAACAGAAAGCAGAAATGGCATTGTCAAATAGCAGGATGTCCCCATGCTTGGCGTGAATCTGAAACCAAACTATATGTTCGGCAGGGATTCTCTGAATTCTGGAGAGAACCAGAATCCAGAATATTTGCCAAACACAACTATTCTTGTTTAAGAATGAACAAACATATGCATCTGTTTTGTTCCACATTTACCACTTGATGGTCTGTTGCCTTTTGTGTAAACTCAGAAAAGCTATTAAAAAAAAGGAACAAAATGACAGAAAAAAACTTGCACAGGTTAAAAGAGGAACTCTGCTACAACACTTGGGATGAGATATCTAGTTTTGACTACAACAAAATTTTCAAAATGATGCTTCATGTTATTGGATTGAGCCAAATGGCTTGTTAATTCAATCGCTGTTTCTCCTCACAAAAGCACAGCTAAGGTTAAGCAAACCGAAAACAATGCCCCGCAATTCCTCTAGACCGTCTTCTTCAGGAACAGTTAACTATTTTGTACCCTATTTCGATGTGACTGAACGATTAGCCTTAGCTGTCTGGTAACAATGTATGTTAGGGACCAATTGGCTTTATAGTCAATCTCCAGCTAAGCACAACAATGAGGCATGGGTACATAAGATCGTGTCATTTCTCTATTTCAGCACCAGAGTCTTCAAGGAAAACTTTTTCGGTACTAAAAATTGAATCGACATCCTCAATGACAACTTTTTCGGGGCGAAAAGGCTATCTCCTACTGCTTTGCTGCTTCTTCATGATTTCTCAGCAACATTAAGCAAGCAAGGACCTCCCTAAAAATGTTCAAAATCCCGCTTCATGTTCGTGAACACAAAAGGTTCCCTGCAGCTAACTAGATTCAAGGACAATTTGGTAACTGATATGCATTGAGCCAAATGACTAATTAATCAAATGCCTATTTCTCTCATCAAGAACAGCAATGCCCCATCATTCCTCTCTACCATCTTCCTCAGGAACAGTCAACTATTTGCACCCTATTTCGATGTGATTGAACGAGAAACCTTAGCTGTTCGGTAACAATGCATGTTAGGGACGAACTGGCTATACAGTAAGTCTCCAGCTAAGCACAGCAATAAGGCATTGGTACTTAAGATCGCACCATTCCTCTATTCCGGCACCAGCATCCCCAAGGACAACTTTTTCGGTACTACATCCTCAAAGACAACCTTTCCAGGACGAAAAGGCTATTTCTTCATGAATTTTCAGCAACATAAAGCAAGCACAGACTTTCCTAAGAAAGATGGAAACCGTTGGGAGGACACTTAATAGAGTAGTACATTTTAGGCAATAAGTTGACATTAACAGGAAGTAAGGTTTAATCATGATTCCTCCCTCAGTTGCACCATTAATGCTAATGAAAACATCAGTCCCAAATGATTAGAAACCAGTAGAAGCTACGTGTAATCAACTTTCACATCCAAGAACTACGGTCAAAACCATGTCATGTTCCCAGTCCTATCTTATTCCTACCCCCAGAATAGTACAAGTATAATCGACCAACATAACCTGGTCAAAAAGGGAGGGGGGGAAATCAAAAAACATAACAGTACAAGCATTTGTGACAAGTGTTGATATCCTCTAGTCTTTAGTGGGAAAAAAACACGAAGCCATGTGAAGAAAGATCCAACCAAACAAACAATGCTAGTGACATTTGAGATCAACCAAAACCTCTGATCTGTAATCTTATTTCACATAACGGGAGAGAGATCACAGTTAACCCTTTCAGCTCTCATCCGAGAGCGCCCACGCAACTACAGACCCCCTGATTGCAGCATTCAGATCCCCAATCACCACTAAATCCTACTACTATAAACGGAAACGCGTGCGGTCCACAACCACAATGACAGTTCCATTGGAACTGCAGTTTGCCAGTGACAAACAAACTCGCTTGCAACTACAGGCCACTAATCTCAGCGTTCCGGTCCCCAATCATCAGCAGATCCTACCAACAGATACGTGTGCTATCAAGCATGACAGTTCCATTCAAACAGAATTTTCCTAAATTAGGGGCGGACTAGCCTACAGTTCACCAGGAAGCAACTAGCTCCACGCCCAACGCGACCGTCAGTCAGCTAGACCGCAAAGCTAAAGCGGCAGCGCCTGGCACGCGGTAGATTCGAAGCGGAGATGGCACGCGACGCTACAGTAGAGGGAAGCGGAGGTGCCGTACAAGCACAGATTGGAACCCGCCAATCGCCAACGCAGAGGCCAGCGAACCGCGATCGCTACAGGCAAATCGAGCAGAACATGGGCGGGTACAACTACTTACTGCGCGTCGGCGTCGGAGGAGTCGGAGGCGCCGGACCCGCGTCGCGTCCCGGCGGCGAAGGCGCGGGTGGGGAACGCCGCGACGGCGGCGGGAGCGAGCCCCCCGCTGCCTCCGCCTCCGCCCGCGGGCTGGCGGCCGGTGACGTGGAGCGCGAAGGCGTAGCTGGTGGCGGCGACGGCGTACTGAGGGAGGGGCGGTGGCGGAGAGCGGCGCGCCCGGCTGCGGCGGCGGCGGCGGACGAGCGCGCAGACGAGGCGGGAGCAGACGAAGACGATGAAGACGACGCTGACGCAGAAGCCGAGCAGCGTCAGCACCGTGCTCGCCGACACCATCGCGGCGGCGTGGCGTGCGCGAAGGGGATGAGGCGAGGGAATCTCCGCCTCGGCGGCGCCCGCGCGAGGGTAGAGTGCGGGCGGGCGCGGCGCGGCGCGGCGCGTCCGAAGAAAGAAAGCTACCGCCGCTTTCTCTCAGTGGCGGCGAGGCATGGGCGCACTCGGCTCGCTCGCCTCCCTTCTTTCCTTCGGGGCGAGCGGGCGGTGTGGGCTGCCTGCTTGCCTCTGCCGCTCTGCTGCCTAGTTGTGCCTTGCGTTTTTCCTCCAATATTTTTGTGGCGCAGTCGAGTCGCGTTGCGTACGTACGGCGGCTTGCGTTGCGTATGGCGTGACTGGCGTCGCGGCTGGGTGGTAACGGACGGGGCCGAAGCGGCGGAATGGAATCCGGTGATTCTGTTGCGGACGGATGAAAAGCGGTTGTGCGCAGGGCAGGCACCGCCACTTGTGCCGATGGGTTGTTGCTTGTTCGCCTCTTCTCCACCCTTCCGGGCTCCAAACGGACGGACCACGGGGGCTGATCGATCGATCCCGTGCTAGCTAGTGCGCGCACTACGACCCGCGCGGATACTTTGGAATACTGTTGCGTGGCCTTAGATGCGTTTCCGATAAAAAGGCAGATATAATAGCTCCCGATCAATCATCATCGAAAAGAGAAAAGGAAACGGCACTTACATTTGTCAACTTGGACACGAAGTGCAGATCTTTGTTTCGGTAGCATGGAGCTCCATTGATGGGAAGGTGAACGTCATTGAAAGGTGTTCCGTTAGGAATTTGGATTAGGACTTGGGAAAAAGGATAGCAGCAAACCAAAAAAAAAATGAATACGAAAACTGACCACAATGGAGATGCGGGGTATCGATCCCCGTACCTCTCGCATGCTAAGCGAGCGCTCTACCATCTGAGCTACATCCCCGGATGGAAGAACTTTCAATATGAGGTTTACTTGATCGAATAAATCAACCGTCGTGGGCTTCGTTCGGTCGCATTATTCACTTGCTGAGATTTAGCCGACGCGGTAACCGGGCCTTGCCAGTTCATGTTACGCTGGTGCTACTTTTCCTTGGGCCAAATATTGCGTGCGGGCTCTCGACGGCTGCAACTCGCAGCAGCAAGGACGAGTGTGGCGGGCCATTTCCACACCGCACGCGCTACATTAGTTAACAGAAATATGGCCACGCAGTCATCTTGCAGCATATGTGGAGCTCGGGACTCGTGGAAACATTCTTTGATTGACTGTAATCTGGCCCGATGTGTCTGGGCATTGACGCCATAAGGAGTGACAGAACATCTATGCGAGATTCAGGAAACTGACGCCCATGCTTGGTTGGCAGAAGCAATGGAGACGCTACCGAGCGCAGATTTTATTAGAGTCGCCATAACCATGTGGGCCATCTGGTATGTGCGAAGGAAAGCAATACATGAAAACTCCTTCCAGAGCCCTTTGTCTACGCATGTTTTCATTGAAAGGTATATTACAGAGCTCGAGTTGTGCAAACCTGAACAACAAACTGTGAAATGTGTTCAGCAACCGAAGCCCAAATGGATTCCTCCTCCGGAGGGATTTGCAAAGGTCAACGTTGACGCGGCTATTTCTAAGAATACTGGTAAATCATCTGCCGCTGCCATTGCTAGGGACAACACCGGTTTGTTCTTGGGAGCATCAGTGTTGGTTATTGACGGGGTCACCAATCCGGAGATAGTGGAGGCAATAGCATGCAGAGAAGGCCTCGCACTAGCTAGTGACCTTGTGCTGAGAAAGTTTCGCCTAGCTTGTGACAACTCCAATGTGGTGAGAAACATCGGAGGAGACGGCAAAGGACCTTATGGTCATATCGTGCAAGAGATCAAGGCGAGGGCCGGGAATTTTGAAGCATCAAATATAGTTCATGAAGGTAGGGTGTCGAACTTTGATGCCCACACCTTAGCTAGAAGTTCAGTTTATTTTGAGCTCGGTAGGCAAGTTTGGTTTTTAACACCGCCCGAAGGCATTTGTAATTCTGTTTCCCTGGATGATCAATAAAGGGTGGTGATACTTCTAAAAAAAAAAGTTAACAGAAATGTTGTACACACGACCGGGTCGTCCAACCCGGCCGTGCGACTGGAGAATGTTCCTTTCCTAATCGTTGATTATGTTTGTGATTTGTACTGATGGTTAAATCCTAAACGTGAATTGTTCATATGGTATGGTCGTACAGTCGGGTCGGACGACCCGGCCGTACGTATAGCATTGTTCATTAGTTAATCATCACGCGGTTTTAATACGGTGACCGCGACGCCCCTGCCGCCTCCACTGCCCCCGGCTATGGCGGCGCCCCCGTCGCCTGCGCACTAAGGGATTCGACGATGTGCAGCGGAGCGAGGATGACGACGCGTTCATGAGCCAAAAGCGTGGCGCAAACCAGACCACACCACGCGCGCGGTAGATCACTATTACCGCACGCGCGGTATATAAAGTTTCGCCGAGTGCGGAGTGTGTCCACTGGACTTTGAACCAACACCCTCCGAAAACACAATTACAGTAGGGTGTGTGCGGAGTGTGTCCACTGGACTTTGAACCAACACCCTCCGAAAACACAATTACAGTAGGGTGTGCAATGCATGTTGTACACTTTTTTTTTTTTTTGGGATACGCATGTTGTACACTTGTAGTAGTAGAAGCATGCAGGCGCCTCGCCTGTCTCACTGGCCTGAGGGGACATGCCATGCGGGTCCTTTCTGCCCTTTGACGCCGTCTGTACTCTCTTCTCATGGGGCCATGCAAGCCTGAAATTGTCTCTCTACAAGCCTGAATCCCATGAACATGTATGTCTCACTGGAACCGACCCGCATCATGGATTACTGCTTCCCAACCCCACACGAACATCCTTTTGCACGGACGCCATTTGCGAGCAAGCATCCTAGAAAACACTGGCGCGTGAAGGAGTAGAAGAAGCTCGCTGCTGGCAGCTTCGTCCTGACCACTAGAAAAAAGGCAAAAATTAACGCAAATAATAGGCCTTCTCGCTACTGTCCCACGGAGAAGGTGGGCCACCGACGATTGGCCCGTCCATCCATTTGGTCCACTCCCTTGTCCGGGCTATGCTTGGACCTGGACGGATCCCCTTCCCTCTCATTCGCATGGGAGTAGGCCCACCAGTTCAAACGGGTTCGGCTCTTCTCCTCCCTACCTGCCAGGCTAGAGAGGCTCCCCTCAAAAAAAAAAAAAAAATGTTAGAGAGGCCACTCGTCTTCTCGCTGCCTTGTGCCGGGCAATACTGTACTAGCCAATAGACAGCGTGGCTGGTAACCGTATCTCTTCTTCAAACGTGATTCCAAAGACAAACGTCCGAGCTGAAATCAGCGCTAACTAAGGCCTGATTTTTCTGATGCGATATATACGACATGAGCCCTGCTGTACACCACAAGATAAAACACCTAGCCACCCTGAAAAAACGGGTTTGGAAAGCAGATGACAAACGGACAAACAGCTCAACGCTCAAGCTTGCTGCACGGCAAACCATGGTTTCCCAACCCCGCCGTAAGCTACTAGTCACGAGGTCAGAGCCACCAATAATCAGCGAAACAAATCGGCAAACCGGCGGCAATCTTGAGTTAACTAGGATCAAAACAAATCGGCTTGGAAATTGGAATGGCAATCACCGGTGGAATGTTCCATGCATGATGCGCGCACGATCCGTCTGTTGTAGTACTACTAGAACAGTACAAAATCTGCTTCCCGGAGAACAGGGCCTGCATGTTCCCCGGAATTCCAAGACGCATAAAAAAAACAGAAACTGATTTTTTTTAGGGAAAAAAAACAGAAACTGATACGGTAGAAAATCAACGCGGCTCACGGAATCCCGGCCCGGCCCATCACCATCCATCCGTCCGTCCGTCCACCTCCCTCGTGTCCTCTTCAAATTAAAAACCAACGCCTCTTCGTCGCCTCGTCCTCCTCCTCCCCTGTCTGTCCCCCGCATTCGCCGCAGCTCTAGTGCCCGCACCAATCCACCGCCACCGCCACCGCCACAGCGATGCCTCCCGACGGCGAGGCAACCGTCGCCGCCGACATCGCGGCGGAAGAGCTGCAGAGCCTCAGCTTCGGCTCGTCCGAGCGGTCCCGCTCCGCGTCCACCGTCTCCACAGCCACCGCGTCCTGCTCCACCTCCTACTCCGGCCCTATCGCCGCCCACCCCCCGCCGCGCGCCGCCACCACCAACCACACCTCCTCCGCCTCCGCCGTCCCGCGGCTCGGGACCGTGTCTCTCTCCGACATCCGGTTCCTGCAGCGGCTCGGCGCGGGGGACATCGGCAGCGTGTACCTCGCGGAGGTGAAGCAGCATCCGCAGCAGGGGAGCAAGGAGGGGGCGCGTGCAGCTGGTGACAACTCTTCTTCTTTGGTGGTGGCGGCGAAGGTGATGGACCGGAAGGAGCTGGCGGGGCGGAACAAGGAGGGCCGCGCGCGGACGGAGCGCGAGATCCTGGAGGCCGTGGACCACCCTTTCCTCCCGCGCCTCTACGGCGTCGCCGACGGGGACCGCTGGTCCTGCCTCCTCACCGAGTTCTGCCCCGGCGGCGACCTCCACGTCCTGCGACAGCGCCAGCCGCACCGCCGCTTCTCCGAGCCCGCCGTCAGGTGCGTGCGTCTTTTCCTCTTCTCACTAGGTGGTGTTAGGGATGGCAATGGGGCGGGTTCGGGGCGGGTAGAGCATACCCATGCCCGCCCCGCCAAGCCTGTCGGGTAGAAATCTGTACCCGTACTCGTACCCATGGGTGGAAATCCATACCCGTCCCCGTACCCGTCGGGTAACGGGGCGGGTAGCGGGTACCCATCGGGTAAAACATAATGAACATATTTTCCCATCATTTAGACAAAATTGATGTTAGGCTGGGCTGGGTTTCCGATGTTGGGCTGGGCTGCAGGTACGTGGGCTGTCCGGCTGCCGGCTGCACTATACAATTTCAAATTGTCGGGTACCCGCCGGGTGACCCATGGGTGGGGATAAATCCCCGCCCCGAACCCGACTCATGTCGGGGCGGGTACGGGCGCCACCCATGGTACAAAACGTGCCCCATACCCGTCCCCATCGGGTCGGGTACCCGGTGGGTACCCGCTACCCGTCCCCGAATTGCCATCCCTAGGTGGTGTGCCTTGTTGATTGATTCACACCGATTCGTAGTAGTAGTACGTTGTCGGCATTGTACAATTCTGCATTCGTGGAGTTTATTTTGCAAAATCCTGCTGTTTTTGCATGTCAAGCAACAATTCTTAACAAGAAACTAGAAACCGATTACAGTTAGTAACAATTGTTACACTGCATTTGGCCGGGATCCGTAGCTGTTAAGCTAGTGCCTGTTCTAGGCTTTTTGGCCGGAGAAGAATGTGGCTGGTTTCCTGGCCCCCCTTGATTGCTGGCTCTGCTCTGTTTCTTAATTTGCTTTTCATCTTTCCTTCGCATTTCTACTCCATTTTTTTAAGGATCTAGTGGATGCGGTCGGCCCCATGTGTCTTCGGTTAAGCATGCATCGATCTTGCTTATCGTACTACAGGTTTATAGAAGAAAAAAAAAACACCTCCATCATGAGAAAACAAATCGAATAACTTCAGGTTGATGCCTCTTGGATGCATCCTTAACCAGAGCAATGCCCGGTTGTGATGTGATACGTGAGGAAGAATGTGTTTTGCAGACCAAATTAGCAAACACTTTGTCCACCATGATCATGTTTCATCATACTCCTTGTAGTGGTCAGACTAGACATCATGGATTGGAGCTCACTGTCACAACACAGTTTTCACTCTTTTGGGGGTATGCACACTGTCACTCTGAGCCACACAGGTGCACCCGCGCCCATATCACGTCCCAATCACTATTCACTGCCGACCCCTGAAGTCAAGCCGTGACGGCTGTCAAATACTACATCAATGGAAGTAAAAGCTGTGCTTGTCATATGCGCTTGCACGCTTGCTCCTTGCTCGCGAGCAATTATAGGCGCTGTTTCTGCAATAATCCTGCAACCACACACACAGCTGGCGACGACGACGATACTTTCATGGCCCCAGGCCGGACTTTCCATGTAAGTTTACACGGATCGCGACTTTATTTGCTTCCGTAACAGTCTTTACGAAGTGTAAATAGGAGTACTACTCTAGACGACTCAGAAATTGTCCTGACTGGAACATAGCGATGGTGATTGGCCACGTATACGGTCGCTTTGATCGCTAGTACTAGATCGTGCGGTTACGTCCGTGCGGTGGTCAAGGACTCAAGGGGTACTGCTTCAGTACTATGTACCATTCCTGCCATAGTCAACTCAGCATGCAACCTGGCAGTTTGTGCACCCATGACCTTCCACCGAATTGGTCGGCCATTTTTTATTCACGCTTAATTGTGAGGTTAATTAGATCAACAGACAAAAATGCTAACTGTAGTAGACTAGTAGTAACTAGAGATTCGTAAAATACAGTAGGAGCCAATTTTTGTGACTTTGCCCCTTAAAATGGATTGCCTTTGCTTACACTCTGTGGAACTCACAATTAGGGGGAAAAAACATATCACCGTACATCTAAACAACGTCGATTCACGGATCAGCTACAAAATATGGTTATGAACTTTTGGCGCCACTCTACTCTATGCATCTCATTAAGAAGTTCACGTCGCACGACTCGTGAAATCAAAACGCGGCGCCGTGTGACGCGGCTTCCAACACGTACCTCTCTTAACCGTAGCGTTGTGAATTGCAATGGTACGACCTCACCTCACTCTACAACCCTACGGCCAACAGCATCGCCATTATCAACACGTAACACATGACTGTCAGACACGAGCGGCGCCCGTGTGCGACGCCGCCGGAACCGTTTCGAGAACATGACATAGTACTATACTATTAGCACTGCTCTTTTACATAGATGTAGATGCATTGGTCAATAGGCTTTTATTAACCCCCATGTGACGGCTTAAGAATGACAACTCGGCTTAACCACTCACGCATGTCCTGGCTATGAGGCTATGGCTGGTCTCAGGTTCAGTCGAGATCGACATAGGGCACTTCTTGTAAGGATTAATCTAATTAACCCGGGGAGGCGGGGAGTTAACAAATGCATGCACACATGGGATGCATTCCTTTGCTGCACTAAGGCCCTGTTTGTTTTAGCTTTTCGCCACTTTTGTTAGTTGGCTTTTGTGAGATCTAAAAACCAGATGCCGTCAAAAGCCAAAAGCCAGAAGCACCTCACGATGTGCTTCTGGCTTCTCAAGTTTCAAAGATATCCGACTTTTGAATCTTCCAAAAGCCAACAAACAAAAGTGCCAAAAAACTAAAACAAACAGAGCCTAAACTAGGCCACCAGGCCCCCACCGTGCGCATCCTCCAACCGCAATGATGTGCTAATTCGAGCACTGCCTGTTGCCTTTTTCCTCTGCTCCCCTGTGGCTTCTGCTACGCTGCGCTGGTGCTGGAGCATGCAGAACACAGTGTCATCCAACATGCCAGCACTTGATTCAGATGGACTGGACATCGGTGTGCCTGACTTTGTCGTTGGTCGTTGTTGCTCAAATGTGTAGGGCCACTTGGTTACACGTGAATAAAGTCAGGGCGTGCACACTTACACGCTTTTCTGGTAGTAATGCAATTAGCTTACCTGCTTCTGTGCCAAGACGCTCTGCATGCTCCATGGCAAGTCCTAACAAATACTCCTCACTCAATAGTGTTAGTTGATTAATGCTGGGCTGGATCAAAGCTGGGTGCAGAACTTGCAAAGCATTGATCTACGCATTCGCATGGGCAGCTTGTTTCTACGACACGGTTGATTGTGCATGGCGGTGCCCACTGCCAAACTATGTGCTACTCCTATTTTTTCGACAAATTAATTGGGACAGGTTGCTGATTGATGATTGATGTGGATCGGGTATCATAAATTTCACATTTGATTGCGCATGATGACACCGCTAAATGATGATGATTACTACGAGGGACAAGAAGTTAGGTAACTAATGATGGCCCTGTAATGTGTGATTCACTGGCGCAGGTTCTACGCGGCGGAGGTGGTGGCCGCGCTGGAGTACGTCCACATGATCGACATCGTGTACCGGGACCTGAAGCCGGAGAACGTCCTGGTCCGCGCCGACGGCCACATCATGCTCACCGACTTCGACCTCTCCCTCAAGTGCGACCCGACGGCGCCCACCCCGGCGCACGTCATCTCCGACCCCGTCGCCCTCGCCGGCGGCCACTCCTCCGCCTCTTGCACAATCTCATCCTGCATCGTCCCCGCCGTCTCGTGCTTCCAGCTCTTCCCCGGCCGCGGCCGCCGCCGGCGCTGGCGCAGCAACAAAAAGAAGACTTCTTCCATTGGTAATGTTGGAAACAATAGCATCCCTTCCGGCAGCGGCATGGACCTGGAGTTCGTGGCCGAACCGGTGGAGCTGCGGTCGATGTCGTTCGTGGGCACGCACGAGTACCTGGCGCCGGAGATCGTCTCCGGGGAAGGCCACGGCAGCTCGGTGGACTGGTGGACGCTGGGCATCTTCGTCTACGAGCTGCTGTACGGCGCGACGCCGTTCAAGGGTTACGACAACGAGATGACGCTGGCCAACATCGTGGCGCGCGCGCTCGAGTTCCCCAAGGACCCGCACGTCTCGTCGGCGGCCAAAGACCTCGTCGCCGGATTGCTCGCCAAGGACCCCGCCCGGCGGCTCGGCGCCACCGTCGGCGCCGCGGCCATCAAGCGCCACCCGTTCTTCAGCGGCGTCAACTGGGCGCTGCTCCGGTGCGCCGCGCCGCCCTACGTGCCGCCGCCGTTCAACCTGCAGGCCTGCGTCAACAAGGTCGGCGGCGGAAACAACGCCGCCGGCGACGACGTGTCTGATGACGACAGTTGTCCCGGCACGCCAGTGGAGTACTACTAGCTGACAAGGCCCAAGAAGCGTGCCCATGTACCACGTGCGGAACGAAGCTGTGTGCCGCTGTGCGCCTGTGCCATCGCCGAGACCCGACCTCTTGTCCGAGCACGGCCCGGCGCGCACGTGGTTGTGGGGGATGGACCACGGCTCATGGCGCGCACGAGGCAGGGGGAGCAGGGCGCTCTGGGGCTGCGCTGTCGCCACAAATAGCTGCCGGCTGCGTGTCTCCGAGGGAGCTCCGGCCGCCGCGCCGTGACAAGCACCGTATCAATAACTTAATGCTGTTCTTTTTGCACCATCCCTAGTTAACTTGTTGCCAGTACTCGTATAGCAGTTCGGCTAGTGTCTGCCTCGGCACAACCGTATAGAGTAGCATGCATCAGTGTAGTAGAGCTGTGTGTTTCGGCCCTCTTTGGAACGCTGGCATTTCGTGGTAGTAGTAGTTCTGTAGTAGAGTGGAAACATCTCACCGCAGGTGTATTTCTACGAAACTCTTGTGGGATCTTGTGTTCCACAGAGGGCCTAACAATTGTATTATGAACCAGCCTGTTCGTTTCGCTGCAGCTGCGGCTGCAGCTGCAGAAAAATAACTGCGAACACTGTAGCAGCTGCAGAAACACTGTAACTACTGCAGAAAAAATAATTACGAACACTGTAGCTGCTGCAAAGCAGCCGCTGCAAAGCAGCGAGACCAACACGCGGAACAATACTTACTTCCTACTACCTCGCAAATATGTGAACAGAACAGGCTATGTGTTTTTGGTGCAGAATGAGCGATGATACGGTGGGGGAGGGACATGGCAAATATTCAGTGCTTGACTGCTGGGACAAATGAGTCCAGAGTGTTGATTGGGTCTGGGTTCTGGGTGGCAGCCGGGGAACACGAGGCCGGGACGATGATGAGAGGTCAGTGGAGATTCTTGCCCGGGAATTTCTGCGCAACGCTTTCACGACGCGCTCGTGCAAATCATCACTGATTCACTGGTGGACGCGTACTTCTAGATGCAACGGTGTATGATCACTGACCAAGTTTTTCAGGCGCTTTTGCACTGTTGTTCAGGCTGTAATAAGGTGGTAAAAGAGGAGAGCATGCATGTATGATCACTGGCCAAGTTTTTGAGGCTGTGGCCAATAAGAATGGTCGCATCGCAGCACCCGACCACACATGAGATAGCTTCGTCCAACGCCCGGTGAATTATTTGCGGGCAAAGCAGCAGCCGGGGGCCCACCTCATGCCAGAGTCCTCCTCTTCCCACCCATGCCGGTGGCCCACAATTGCATAGGAGCTCGCGCCGAGACGGTCGCTGGCTGCCGCGAGTCCGCGACAAACTCCTCTCTCCTCGTTTCTCTTTCCTTCGCGTCAGAAAAATCTGACAAAAATCGTCGGTAAGACAACCGTTGGCCTTACTCTAATGTATGCTCCAAAGAAGTAAAGATGCTGTTGCACACAGCAAAAGTAGGTACTGTTGGCTGGTAAAAGGCAAAGTCAGTGGTAAAGGCGTAAAGGATTCAGAGAGTGCAGTTACAATGATCATGCTATGCTTATGCGACGTGCTATCAAATGGAACTGTTCGATGGAAATGAAAGTGTCAAAGCAGATGCTACATCGTGCGTGCAAGCATCAGAGGTACCACAAACATCAGTCAGTCAGGCAGCATTACAGAATGCGAAACAAGAGAATTTTTTTGTATGTCAACATTGCAAAATTAAAGCCTCTTAACACTGAAATGACGACCCAGAAACTGCAATATGCTAATTTTGGGGATTGAGCCCAACACGATCATGTTGGGTCTCATATCTGTACGGAGCCGGTCTTCGGAAGATGATCTCAGCCCAAATAGACCAGGCTTATCATCTCTCAGCCCAAGATTCGAATTTTTTGACCGCTGCGCTGAAAAGGCACATGACTCAACAAGATGTATTTCAGTATTTCCATCTGTGCCATGAACTAGCTGTTGCTCGGAGCACAAGGAAGCTGGAGCAACTGACATAGGAATAAAAACATCAGCCAAATTAAACGAGAGATATTCGGAAAACATTTGAAGTCAGTGCGAAATATGAAAATGAGCAGGAGTAGTCCGTAGAACATGAAGCCTACGCATCAGAAAGAACATCGTCACAAATTCCATCTGCACCATGAACTCCCTCTTGCTCACAGGATACGGAGAGTCTGGAGCAACTGACATAGTGGGAATCTCTGCAAAAGTAAACGACATAGAGATATTCAGAAAACTTTTGATATCGGTCTGAAATATGAAAATGAGTAGTATTGCTTTATTAGAACATGAAGCCTAGAACAGAACATCGTCGCAAATTCCGCAGGAAAATTTTTTTTATGCATTTGCAGTCAACAGAACATACTACCCTCTCTTCGCGCACAGAACATCGTCACAAATTTGATGCATTTGAGTACAGGAATCAAGCTCGCAGAAGCGCACAGATCGGCGCCATCCGCCCCTCTCTTCGCGCCGCGCTGAGCATCTACCAATACGGAACTTGCAGGAATCAAAGCTCGACTGCCAGTCTGCGCAGATCGAGCAATTTCATATTCGCCGCTCCCTCGAAGTTCCCGCGCTCCGCTGACTTCCACTCACGGAACTGCACGCACGCCGAAACAAACGTTACTACAACGGGAATCGAACGTTCCTTCCTGCTACTTCTTCACTCACGAGATACTATTCACTCGCTCGCAAACCTATGGGCATGGCGGCGGCCGGCGTTGGGCGGCTGGCGAGGCTGCGAAGCGGCGGCGGCGGCAAGTACACGCAGCGCAGCATCAACAGGATACGCGTCACCCTGCTCGCCGCCTTCATCACCTTCCTCATCGTCCGCGCCACCATCGGCATCAACCGCCTCGCCTACTCCGGCGGCGCCGTCTCCGTCGTCTCCGACCACGCCAAGGTAGCCAACGACATCGAGCGCGTCCTCCGCGAGATCCGCGCCGACGCCGACGACCTCGACGACGGCAACGAGCCCGACGACGACGCGACGCCGTCGGAGTACCACCACGCCGGCGCGTCGTGGTCGCCGGACTACCGCCTGGGCCCGCGCGTGACGCGCTGGAACGCCAAGCGCCGGCGGTGGCTGCACCAAAACCCAGGCTTCCCGTCCCGGAACGCGCGGGGCAACGAGCGCGTCCTCCTCGTCACCTCCTCTTCTCCTACGGCGTCGACGGGTGGGCCCTGCGCCACCGGCGCTCTCGGCGACCACCTCCCCCTCCGCGCCGCCAAGAACAAGCTCGACTACTGCCGGCTCCACGGCATCGACCTGGCCCTTCACGACACAACCTCACGGGCCCTCCACGACGAGCTCGCCGGCGGCGGCTGGTCCAAGCTGCCACTGCTGCGGCGCCTTATGCTGGCCCACCCGGAGACGGAGTGGCTGTGGTGGCTGGACGCCTCGGCCACGGTGATCACCGACATGGGCTTCGACCTCCCGCTGGACCGGTACGCGGGCAGCAACCTCGTCGTGCACGGCCACCAGGACCTCCTCTTCGCCCGCCGCTCCTGGGCCGCCGTCAGCACGGCCAGCTTCCTGCTCCGCAACTGCCAGTGGTCGCTGGACCTGCTCGACGCGTGGGCCACCATGGGCCCCAACAAAGGCCGCGTCCGCCGCGACGCCGCCAACCTCCTCGCCGCCACCCTCACCGGCCGCCCGCCGGAGCTCGTCGAGGCCGACGACCAGTCGGCGCTCGTCCACCTGCTGCTCGTCGAGAAGGACGCGTGGATGGACAAGGTGTACATCGACAACGAGTACCACCTGCGCGAACACTGGACGAAGTTCGTCGACAAGTACGAGGACATCGCGGCCAAGCACCACCCGGGCTACGGCGACGACCGGTGGCCTTTCGTCACGCACTTCGTCGGATGCGACCTTTGCAGCGGTTCGACTTCGCCGCCGCCGCCGACGACGACGACCAGGCCGTCGGGGAAGAAGGAGGAGGAGTACTACACGGCGGAGCGGTGCGTCAGGGGAATGGAGCGCGCGCTCAACTTCGCCGACAACCAGGTGCTCCGGCTCTACGGATTCGAGCACCCGTCGCTGCAGGCGAGCGCCGAGGTCAGGCGGGTGGCGAACCGGTCGGCGGACCCGCTCCGGGCCAAGGAGGAGGCCATTGCTTACTTGAAGAAGCCCAAGGATCCGCCGGCGCCCAAGAAGAAGGGTACTACGCGGGAAGAAAGATTGGAAAGGAAGCGCTTGGCCAAGAGGAAATCCACCGTTCTTGCGAGAGTCATGAGGAAACTGGGGTGGTGATCGATCGATTCCCTGTGTTGTTGTTCAACATTTTGTCTGTCGACGATTCTTGTTACGTTTCAGTTTGTGTCGACCAGTAACCAACTCACACAACTCTGACTACTACTAATTGCTACGGACTTGTTATGATTTTTTTTTCTTTTTTGGTGTTATGAATTATTCAGAACGAAATGAAATACTCCAAGGGCTCTGATAGTCATTTCGAAATAGGGTCTGTATATAGCCGAATAAATCAATGAGAATGAATTGCATTTGTAGTTCGTGCACTCATGTGTGCATCATTTTCTTTTGAGAACATTGCTCTTTTTTTTTTTGAGACGGAGAACATTGCTCTTGGAAGTGTTTGACAGTACACTAAATAGTATGAGCCATTAACGAGGCCTGTCGGTACATGTGCAACGTATGCATAGTGCTACAAGCCTACAATCATACAGTACCTGGATGCTTTGGGGGCATTAATTGGGCTTAAACTTGGGCAGGCCGCAGCAGCAGTCCGCTAACGAGTGACACAAGTCGGCCCATGTCCCTCGTCACTCCGAAATCCCCAAACGCTTCCACTCCTCTTCCGCTTATCAGCTGCCACCACCAAATCGCTCCGCGCCCAGCCAGGGCGCCGTCTTGCCGCCGCCGCCGCCGCCGGCAGGGACTTTCCGGGGAGCCACCCCCACGAAGGCATGTCCACCGCCGCCCCTTCCCTGATGCACCACCACGGTACCTTCCCCTCCTCTCCTTCGCCTCTCCTCTTGCTACCTATGGTTGCATAACTGCATGAGCCGTGTGTTGCGCCGTCAAATTCGAGCCGGGTAGGGTTTCGTTGCCCGGTTCCGCGGCGCAATACGTTGGTCTGATTGTTGAGCGGCCGTGATGTGTGCCACGCGCCGGAAGGCCCTCCAATTGCGCCATTTCGAAAAATGATTGAATCACATAAGGAATCCTATCCTTATCCTAGATAGTAAGATGGGGAGTCAGGTTATTGCATAGAATGGAACTGTTGGAACGGTGGAATTCCACGGTGTTGCCGAGGGAATTATAGTGTTTCTGTTCCTCTAAATCCATGCATTTGAAATAAGCCTGAATTTATTTTGTTCTTGGCGTTTTGTGCAACGAACAAAGTATAAAGAATGGGCTGCTCTTATGCAGGCAAAGCTGCCTAACCTCATTAAGTACGAAACTGAGGAGAGCTTTTGTTCCATAATTATAACAGGGCTGTTGTCGATAATTGAGCATCGAACCTTCAGAACCTTATTGTTCATATTAGTAACTCATTCCCTGTGGGAAACAACTCGAAGCCTATTCCAATTCGCATTCTTTGTTTAAATAGTAAGCCGATTAGAGGTGAAAATAGATCAGAGATATATATTTACCAGAAAATGGACGTGTATGTTCAATTTTACGGTGTGTGTGTGTGTTATTTGAGTCTCAGCTTCAATAGGTGATCAAGCACCATTGTTCAGTTAGCAGCCTATATGGCTTTTGCTTCTAGAAGAGAGCTGCATCAGCAGCTACTCTGCTTGCTTAGTAATTTAGCTAGGAAGTTTACTTGCTCGCGTTTGTTTTATCAGTTTAGTCTTTTCATGTAAATGCCCCTCCTCGGTCCGGAGTGAGGTGGCTAAACTTGTACGGGACCGTTTTCACTCCTCTTTAATACAAAGATGCGCAGCTCCTGCATATTTGAGAGAAAAAAAAAGTCTAGTTTTGCTCCCTGCTAGTGCAGCCAGGCTGTATCAGTCGGTTCAGTTCTACAACAGACTTGTCTTATGAGCAGTCTAATTTTCATTTAGATTCCCCCTTCTGTCGGCTTTTGTATTACCTTGAGTTTACACAAGTTATTTTGGTGTCATATGCTCCGTTTGGGAAATGAAGTCGTTTCCGGTCGGAACGACTTCATTTACAGAACGGAGGGAGTATATTAAAGTGGATATATACACACATTGCCAGCTATGCAATTCAGTCAAAAGCATTCTTGTTTAATATTGGTTCATTTTTCTACATATATTTTGCTGGTTTAGCTTCATCCCATGTTGTGTACTGCAGACTACTCCATCTCGAGTCGCTAGTTCCCTCCTAATTCATCAAACTTCTTCCTATGCAGTAACTAATATACAGTGCTTCTGCTGCCCAGGGGTTTCAAGCAGAGGGGCCTTACCTGTGTATCATGGCGATGGCAGATTCCCTGCAGGAGCTTGTTTCATGAGAACATCATCTACATTGGGTACGATGAGGGTGTCTTTGATATGTAATGCTAGTCCAAACAACCATAGGCCAAGGAATTCAGATACGTCACGACCACAGAAAGGGGGTTCTTCTAGAGGCAGAAGCAAGCCATACCAAGATAAAGATGATTCTGAGAACATTGATGAATTTGAGAGTGATATCATGTTCTCTAAAAATGGACCACCAATCTCTTTGGCAAGCAACTCACGTCCTCAAGCAACGTCGGCTCCAGGGGAAAGAGAGAAGGAAATTGTAGAGCTATTTAAAAGGGTTCAAGTGCAACTGCGAGCTAGGGGAAAAGGCAGGGAAGACAAGAAGCCTGAACCTGCAAAAGTGCAAGGTGAGAGGGGCAGTGTTGATTCCCTTCTTAAGCTGCTTAGGAAACACTCTGTGGACCAAAGAAGGAAGGGTAGCGATGACAAAGAACAGAATTTTGACCTAGCAAGGAGAAGTAATGATTCTGTAAGTCGAGAGAGTTCAACCATGTTTGGTGCAAAAAATGAATCTCAGGCAGAACAGAAGAAGCCACCTCCTGGATCCTTCAAAAGGCCAGCCTCAAACTTCAGGCGTAGATCTCCTGTTCCTGGAGTAAAATTCCAGCCTGTTATCAATGTCGATAAAGAGACCGATGCAACAAATATCGCTGT